>PVKB01001120.1:415670-433739 GCA_004027205.1 Ctenodactylus gundi
TACATATTCTAAAAAAAAAAAAAAAAAAAGAATCTTCATCCTAATTGAAATGGAAGACATTGAGCAGGACATCAATTAGTGACCCAAAAGTAGAGTTCTCTCTTGGGTAATGACAAAATTCCTCAGACATCTTAGAAGGCCACGAAGAGACAGAAAAGCATTGATCAACGGGGGAGCCCAGCACAATTACATTTAAAAAAAATTTTTTTTAAAGTCTGTATGGCCAAAATCACCTAGCCTCTGCCCTCATTTTCTCATTAGCCTTTATGAGCACTGATGCTTCGAACACTTCAGTAAATCCCCAACAGATAGTTCCTCTTCCCAGCTAGGCACTTTGTTTCGTTTTGTTTTTTCCCCTCTAATTGAAACTCTGAGCTCCAAATGATGAACTGGAAAGGAAAATGGAGGAGATTGTTGGAAGGGAGACAGGTGGAGTGTTCCAGTAACCGGAAGTGAGGACTCCAGCAATCCAGCATTCAACATCCAAGTCAATGCCACTGCGTCGACAAAAAAAGAAAAAAAAAAGTGTGTTATCGTCCTGGTTGTGAGTTGTTACACCTTTGTAGAGAAAGATGCTCCCTGGAGTGTAACGCTGCTCATGTCTTGCTGTGTGATCATGTGTTTCAAGTGCTGACGTGGGCCCCTCTGTGCATGCCACACACGTGCTCAGTTACACTTCAGGAGGTGTTATGCGTTTTGAACAGTGGGGCTTTTTGGGTTTCTCTTCTGCCTCTTCAATGAGGACCCAAGAAGAGGGTCCAGGAATGCATATCTTAAGTGTCCGCCTCCTTCCTCTGAGTAGTGTCCTCTAGATCCATCTACTTTGGGGACCTCACAGGCCTGCATGTGGCAAGATTAAAGCACCGTGAGGTTGGGACTAATTACACTGAGGGAAATCCATTTGGCTGTTTGCCATCGCCTGCGCCGTGTGTAGCTAGCGTCCTTTACCTAAGGAAAGTTCCTCCTAGCCACTTTGACTTCATGTTACAGAACCTGGATTTAGTGGTAGATTTTCTCAGTCTTTAAGACACAGAGGAAGTAATCCCAGTCATGGTACATCAGAAAGCTGCCTTTTCCCGTTTTTCTCTAATAAGAACTATAATCCACTGCAGAAAAAAGAAAGAAAGAAAGAAAGTAAAGGAGACCCGTTCCGTATTTCCTGGGTGACTTAGGACCCCCTGTGCCTAATGGCGTCTTGCGGGGTACATCCATCCTCATGGCTGGCAATCCATTGTTTAATGAATTGATCACAGTGGAATGCAAAGATGAACCAGCATTTATTTTGGATGTTATATTGCATATAATTTCTGGAGCTGACATTTATAACCATGGAAGCTGTTATTTTACGTATCATCTTCAAACCGTATCAGCCTTAAACACATTTAAATTTAATAAGCAAGTAGATTAGATTTGCTTTTAAGCTAGGCATATCATTACCGCGCGCGTTTCTATCAGGAAAGCATGCTCACGATTAAATACTGTCTTGACTTGTCTTCCAGAAACAAAAACCACAGAGAGGAAGGCTAGGGCTGAGCTCAAATAATGAAGCCCAGAGAACAGGCTTTCTAGTGGGCACACGGAGCATAGCCCCTCTAACCATGGAGGCGAAAGAGCCCGCTCGCTGTGATTAGCCGTCATCAGGCAACTTCGAGGCCGAGCGCAAGCCTTGGGACTGAAATGCAAATTCTATAATAAGAACATCATTGTGATAATAATTTATTAAATTTCCCGAGCCGTCTCCCTCTGAGGAGGGCAGCACAAATGGCCCTGGTGATTAATTTTCAACATCGTTTAACATTTTATTAGAGGGAAACAGTTTTTAATCTGCTAATGCCCTTTCTGTACAATTCCATGAGCTGTTTCCAAAACCGACAGAAGGAAGGGGAGAAAGATGGGGAGAAGCAGAGAGAAAGAGGAATGTCAGCCAGCCAGCAGTTCTGGGTTTGACACTCAAGGCTTCAGAACAGCCTGTGTTTCAACAGTATTTTATGGTCTGGGCCATGGCATCCCGCTGGGGTTTGATGGGGGAAGAGAATTTGCCCATGAATCGGAAGTGAGCGGAAGTGCGATATTCCAGGAGAGGTTTCATCTAAGAGGGCTTGAGCGTACAGATGTGCTGGGCTGGGGATTTGTCTGAGTCCTGGTGGTTCTCACTGAGACAGGAGCCGCAGACCCCAGTGTCTACAGAGGGCAGGGAAGTGCCCCAGATGGAGGTTGTAGCCTGACTAAGGTGATGGAGTCTCTGAACTGCACTGGCCCAAATGACGTTTGAGACACTGGAGCACCGACTGGAAGAAGCCTAACAGGAAATGACCGCAAAATGCAGGTGGAATCGTGGGTAGGGCCCTGGTACCGAAAGGGGCAGCCAACAGGAAACTACATAGCATCTCCAGGTTAGTTAATGGGGTCACGCCGGGGTTGACTTCCGGTGCCTCATCAGTGAACTACGGTTAAGGAAGACTTTAACTTCTTCAAATCTTTCTGTCATTCTAAGATTATTCCCAATCAAACATTGTTTTAAATAAAAGTATAAATCATACCCCAAAAAAGCCTGCTAGGAATGAGAAAGCCCACGGGTTTCCGGCACGTGGAATTCCCACTGCACTCGATTGACGAAAAAAATAGAGAGGAAGGGGGTCACTTCTGTTGTGTTCGGGAGAAGAGGCTGAGTAGTAGATAAAATAATGTTCCACCTTGCCCCGCCTATGGCTGCAGCCTAATCGCCTCAATCTGTGTGTTCTATGCCTTCAATCTAAAATGCGCCCCGAAAGTTTTGCGCTTTTGGAAGGAGGTTGGATCATGGGGGTGGAGAGTCTCTGATCATTAGTAGTTTCATTCCTGCATGAGTTCATGTGCTGTTAGGCAGTGGGCCTGCGGGGAGGGGTCCTTGGGGGTCAAGACCTGGAGGGTGGATGCTTGTCCATGGCTCCTCTTTTTTATTCTCTGCTTCCTGGTCACCGTCTGTTGAGCACCACTGAAACCATAAGCCAAAATACTCGCCTCTTCCTTTAAAGTAAGTTGTAAGCATTGGGTATCACATCCTGGTAATGGGAGTTAGTTACTTCCCCTCTGCTGTACTGATATTGAATTGCATTTTTAAGTGATGTGCTTCTGCTTAAGAAAAGAATATCAGTACAGAAAGAGGTCCAGTAGCTTATAATATAATCCCGATGGCCCAGGGTAGCCCCCTGGTGAGAGTCACTGTGAGACTTCTGACATTTGAGAAATCCAGATCTTGAAGCTAAAGATGGTAATGTTCATTAAAATTATGAAGTAAGCGTGAATAAGATGCAGGACCTGCCTCTGTCTTTTGCTAAAATACATTCTTTTCTTTAGCCGACATGCCACAGTTGCATGAATTTGTGGGGAACTGTGTGGCTTTTGAGTACACGTTCCCAGAGTGTAACTCTCATCGTGGTAATTGCTTATCCATTGCCCACGACAATCTTTTAATCTGCTTTTCTGTCTGCTCTTTCACTAGAATTCAGCAATCATATTATCTAAGACAACAGAATAACATCCTTTTGGTACGAAAGTTTTATTGAGTGCCAGGAAATGAGTGGGTTTTCAATTAGCTGCTCACTGCCTTGGTGATTCCAGAAACAAAGTTTTACATTTTTCTATATGCTAAACTTTGTTATTCTTTCTGTCAGTCTACCTGCCTGTGTTTCCTGCCACATGCAGAGTGCGCTATCGGCCCAGTCCTGTGAGGACTGACACACGTTCTGTGCACCTGCTCTGGTCTTCTCAGAGCAGCCTTCTGCATAGCCACAGAAGACCCTGCCGCCTTCTGACCCTGTCCCTTGCCCTACCTTTCCATCTCACAGAATATGGGTTCTTGAGAGGTATTGGTTGTGGCATCCCTCCTCGGCAGTACCATCCACAAACTGGAGTGCCACCCTGTTGTCTGTGACTATACCGCAAGTCCCAAGGAGAGGAGGAATGTTCCTGTACAGCCAAGGGCGGGAGGCCGGCATCTGGTACTGGGAAGGCAGAACAGGGCCACTGACTCACGGGGTCACAGACTGCAGAGACTTCACAGAGATGCTTGGGATCCACAGGAAACATGTCTGGTTTGTAGCCCTTATAAATGAGGGACCACAGATTGCTTAGCCCTCCAGCCCCAGATTTCCCTCTCACTCTCTGCTGCCTGTGGCAGTGACGAAGGACTCTCATCTGAGCCCTTGGTGTCGAAAACACAGAGCCTCCCCTCGCTCGGCTTCCCAGAGACAGTCTTGAAGCACTGTTGATTACTGGTTTGTTTGGTTTGGACTCCTTCCCTTGCCTCTAAATCCTCGTCCTCCTCCTTTGTCTTTTATCTGTCCAAAGGCAGCAGAGGAATCCACACGGCCTAATGCTTGCGAAGTCTGTATCAGCACACCCCATCGTCAGGATGGTCACAGCCACGGAGGCCTGGCCATCCCGATTACGCACTGCTGGTGTGTGCCGTCAGTCCTGCTTCCGCGGTCCTGGCCACATTGTTACTGGAGCTCTCCCAGGGAATCTGATCCCTGGCTCTGCCTGCCTCTCTTTCCTTTTCCATTCTGTCCATCCCCGCTCGCCAGCGATTTGCTTAGCTGAGCAAAATCGAGACACGCATTTCCCCTCAGACTGTTGTGAATGTGGACGGCGCAGGTACCCAAAGGTCTGATGGATTTGAGAATGTCTCCTACGTGTCTGCGTAGCCCCGAGGAGAGAACTGGGCTCTTAAAGCACATGATGTCCACTGGCCTGAGCCAGGAATATGTTGTCCCTGGTTTTAAGAAGAAATCAGGGTTTCTATGCAAAAAAAAAAAAAAAAAAAAAACATGCATAGGAAGGAAAGGAAGGGGTGCGTGTGAGAGTGTGTGTGTGTGTGTGTGTGTGTGTGTGTGTGTGTGTGGCATCAAGTAAGATGGAGTGGCATACGTGCGTGCAGGGCAGGGCCTGGTGAGAAGGGATCTTAGGAGATTTGGGGGGAAGAAGCAGCTTCTGGGAAGGTGAGTGGCCATCTTCATGATGTGACTTATAGAAGGATGTTTTGAACAAAAGGGAAAAGAGGCAGCATTCCAAGCCAAGGATAAGTATGAACTACCAAATGCAGTCGTAGCAGAGTGCAGGGCAGAGGCTGGATGACCTGAAATGTCCGTCACCGGGGGTCTCATTTTTGTCTGAAGATCTGAGTCATTTTAAGGGGAGCTTACAGGACTCATTTGAAAGTGCATCTCACAGCGGCCCTGAGTGGCCCTACTCGGTGCGTCTTCCCTACCTGCCTGAGCCCACGTGCTGGTCCCGTCTCTCCCGATTGCCTCTTCTTCTCCCACTCCACCCCCAACCCATCTGTTCTCCAGTCCCTCTTCTCTGGTGTGGTGTTCTACCAGCTTCTGTCACCAACTCCTGCTGTGGCTTCTCCAAGCCTCCGCCACAGCTACTTTCCTTCAGGATGAGGTAAAACAGTGGAAGGGAGATACAGCTCCTGGGGTCTTGGGCTTTGTGGTGTTTGGTTGGAGGAAGAAAGTCTGGACTTGCTGTGAATCTTAAGCCCTGAGTGTGAAATTCCAGAGCGTTCACCCTTCTATCTGGAGTGATGTTTTCTCAGATGCTAAGTGAAAATACAGCCCTGGGAGTGAGCCTCAAAAACTGTGAGCCAGGATTATGGGGAGCAGTCCGGCAGGTTCTCAAAAAGTTAATCAGAGAATAATCCAGCAGCTCCCCTCGAAGGTTTCTATCCAGGAGAATTCAAAATGAGTACTCGGGGGAAAAAACTCACACACGAGCATCCTCAATCTCTAAAAAGCAAGTGGTAAGTCATGTGACCATTGATGGAGGAATAGGGAATTTAAATGCAATCTATCCAGATAATGGAGTATTATTTACTCCAGAAAAAAGACATGGGTTTTTCATACATGCTAAAACACAGATGAACCTTTAAAATATTGGTAAGAGAAGCCAGATACAAGTGGTTGTCATTGGCAAAATGTCCCAAATGTACCAAATGGGTAAATCCACGGACACACAGGGAGTACATGATCAAGTGGCCAAGGGAGTAAGACCAGACAGTGACAGCTTCATGGCTACCAGGTTTTCTTTGGAGGTATTAAAGAGATTTTTGAAACTAGAGGAGTGGTAGTTCTGCTCCATTTTGACTGTGCTAAACGGTCCCTCAACAGCAAGTGGTTAGTTCTATGTTACATGAATTTCATTACCATAAAAAAAAACACAAGAGCCAAAAAAAGCACCAGTCATGGTGAAATTCAGAATCAGAAGGAAATGAGCGTGATGCGTGGTACACAATCTACACCCCAGGAGCCATGCTTGCGGGAGAAACGGCCACCCACCCCGGCAACTCCCATCCTACCTTCTTCCCCGCCACAGATCCCCGGGCAAGCCAGTCTGTCCAGTAAGGGGAAGTGGAGACAGCACCCAGCACCAGGCCTGGGCCTCAGCTCCGAGGGGCGGGGACTTCCGACCACGTGGCCAGCCTCCTCCCCAGAGGCAGCGTGCAGCCCGGAAGGGCGGGAAACAGCTCCTAAGGTCAGAAATGGACGAGGGGCAGATTGGAAGTGGATGGAGTTTTATGGCAATGTGTTTTTAACTTCACTTCAGGAGAGAGGGAGACATTTTAAGGAGCTAAGAGCAAAAACCAGATGAGATTTCCTTCAGAGTGATAATAAATACACCAAAGTGCCCTTTTATGTTTAATAATTCAGGATCCACTGAGTGTTTAAAGGTTTTTTCCCCCAGTTTTATCATTTAAAAAATCGAATGGTAATTAGTTCAAAAGTAATAGATGAGAGACGTTTGCAGGACAGGCCCTGGGTAGTGCCATTTATTTTATTTTTAATGGCACTGGTAGTGTGGCCCTGGACCTTCACACCGAGCTATATCCCCAGCCCATTTGTTTTCAGTTTTTTAGTTTTGACACAAGGTCTTGTTAAGTTGCCCAGGCCCGGCTTGGATTTGTGATCCTCCCGCCTTGGCTTTGCTGGATGCTGAGATTAGAGCCCTGCGACACTAGGTCTTCGGAAATGAGTATCTGAGTGTTGCACATAGCAGGTGCTTATAAGTTGGGAGCATGAACCCAGTAGAACACCTGCCTTGCCCTGGGCCCCGCTCACGGTGCGACTCATGGTTTCCATGTTCACACACGCAATGTCCCTGGTGATCTCAGTGGGATGGGGTGCAGTGGAACTGCAGGAGCCTCGTGAGGACACCTCTTGTCCTTAAAGGTGCTGAGAAGGCAGGCTGCTGCCCTGGAGAGCCACGTTTCTGGGAAATTCTGGACAGTGAACCAAGTCAGACAGCGGCTATGTTATATTTTCTACATCATGAACACAAAGTGTCAATGAAGAGGGTTTGAATCACTGTAGCCTGAAAATCGGGTCCTCTCTTTTGAGCAGAATGCGCCTCCCGGGGTGGCGGTGAGTTTCAGACAGGAGCCTGACTCTCCTCGCGGCTGATGAGAATGGTGTCTTGGCCCTCAGGTTGAGTGGGAGCAGCTGGATGTGTTGTGGGTGCCGGACAGGTAGGAACGACACGTACGTGGCCCCAAGGGTCTGTGCGTGTTTTTAAACATCGTCTTGGAAAATCACAACTGGACTCCATCCTTATTCAGCGAATGTTTATTGCATGTCTGTTTATGGCATGCCTGGTAGACACTGCAGCGGGCGCTGGGGACATTGCAGTAGCCTGCACAGGCAGCATCCCTGTCTGCACGGAGGTCCTACCTTATCCTCGAGCCATGGAGACACATGCAAGATGGAAGTGTGGCAGAACGTCATCTGCTTGTCCAGGAGCCAGCGCTGGCTTGCCTCTTAGTAACAGGCCCGTCACGATGGGTGCACGAGTCACAGCCAATAGGCTCACACCATTTTTTTCTTGTGATTCTTGAGATGGAACCCAGGGCCTCACGCAGGCTGGGCGAGTGCTCTACCACTGAGCTCCATCCTTGGGCCTTAAGTCCAAACTCAAGGCTGGTGATGCTGTGTTCTCCAGCTTTGCAAGCAGAGAAGGGTCACCACAAAGACAGCAGCAAACATTAGTAGGTGTGTTCCCAGGAAGACCCTTCTGTAGGGGCCAGCTCACTCATCACGCAAACATCCATGGGCTATTTCCCCGTTTCTTTCCCCTGGTGTGGGAAATTAGGTGACTCTGGGCCAATTTTCAACATGGGATCCTTGTCCTAGCTGTGGAGGGACAGGAAAGGGGAAGGGGTAGAAGGGCTTAGATAGACTGTAGCTGAGCTCTGAATTTTTCCTGTGGGAAAGAAAAATGAATTTATATTTTGTTGAGGACACAGTTACTTGAAGACTGTGAATAGCAAGAGAATTCAGTATTTTGAGATTGAGGTGGAAAATGCAGATTGGGTAGCCATTAGCCGAGATTCTGAGAACCAGCCGTGTTCCAATTTTGAGATTTTTTTTTCAGATTTTAGAATATTTACACATATATGAGATGACTTGGCACAATCCAAGTCTAAACAATGACTTAGTCTGTGCTTTACGTGCATGTTACATACATAGCGTGAGTGCATTTTGTGCAATATCTTATGACTTAGGCCTGCATTTTGATCGCACTTTACAACATGAGATCAGGTGTGGAGTTCATAGTTTCATCTAAGCATTTTTCATGTCATAATCCTGGGCGGGGGGGATCTTGCAGCATGTTTGATTTTTGTGCAAATGTGAAATGATTTCGGAAGATAAAAAAGGCTCTGCAGGCATTAAAACAGGAAAGTGTTAGAGGGGCACTGGGAGGAGGGGTGGGAAGGAAGGGAGCGCTCTGAGATTTGAATGGCAAAGCTGGACGAGGCATGTGCAGTTCTGGGAGGAGTGTGGCAGGGTGAAGGAATGTCAGGGTCACCAGCATGGGACAGCAGAGCGGCTACAGGGCCCAACACTGCCAGACAGTCCGACAAACCTAGCGATGTCACCAGATGATTTCAGAGTGATGGGAAGGCAAGTTCTGGTGTTTTGAGGCCATGTCAGGTGCTGAGGATTCCCCTCTGATAAGGCAGGAGAGTGACAGGGTCTCATGGCAAAGCTCCCCGAGGACGCTGGGAGGAGAGTGAGCGGAGCAAGCCTGGGGTCAGGGAGGTAACTGAGGCAGGATATGTAGGCTTCTGGGAGAGCACAGAGTACAGAGAAGACTAAGGCAGTGGGGATGTGCTAGGGAACCGCTTTGGAGGTAACACAACAGAAGTTGCAGACATGGAGGAAACCAGTAGACCCTAAAGAGCCTGGTAGGTGGGGTGACTGTGGGCTTTGCCTTGGGAGGGCTCCTCACTAGTCCTAACTAGAAGTCCTGCGTGGTGTACAGAAATCCATACAGTGACTCAACAACCCGTGCTGCAAAATCACCTACTTTGCGTATGGGTAAGTAAAGGACTGAGGTAGATATTCCTCCAAAGAGATAAACGGAGGGCCAGTCAGCACGTGGAAAACGGAGCCACATCACTCATCATTAGTGACAGTCAAGTCAAGGTTACAGTGAGAGGCTACCTCACGCCCCGTAGCGTGGCTCCGATTGAAAAAGCACACAAACACAAAAATGACAAGGGCTGGCAAAGATGGGGGGGGGGGGATGTGGCTCTTGTTCCTTGTTGGAAGGATCATGGCATGGTACAGTTGCTGTGCAGAACAATATAGCCATTCCTCAAATAATCAAAACTAGAATTCCTACCCTCTGCAACAGTTGTACTTCTCTGTGTATGTATATTTAAAAGATTTGAAGCTGGGAGTGGTGGTGCATGCCTGTAATCCCGACACGGAAGGAGGCTGAGGCAGGAGGATTGCAAGTTTGAGCCCCCAGCTGGGCAACTTAATGGGACCCTACTTTGAAATTTTTTTAAAAAAGACGCAATTGGGGATGGAGGTCCAATCCCAAGGACCATGAGAGGAAAAAAGAATTAAAAGCAAAATTTTAAGGAAATATTTGTATTCATGTGTATAGCAACATTATTCATAGCTGATATGGAAGTAACCCATGTACCTATTGATGAAAGGATACACAAAATGTAGTGGGCACACAGGCACATAGACAGATAGACACACATTTGTATACACAGACACACAGGCAGTAGGATATTATTCACCCTTGAAAAGGAAAGAAATTCTAACACACGTTGTACCATGAAGCTGTTACACTGCGTGAAATTATCCAGTCCTTAAAGATTCACACTGTATGACTCTGCTTACATCATGAAGTCCAGGTGACAGCGAGTGGGGGTCGAGTGGGGGAGGCCAGGGACAAGGGAGGGGGGAGAAGACAGACCCATGGATCGAGAAGCTTCCGTGGTATCAGAAGAAGACATCCAGAATTGGGTGGTGCTGATGGCCGCACAGCACTGGATGCTGCCTAATGCCACTGAATTGTTAAGATGGCCAATTTCATGTTGTGTGTAATTTCTGGCAGTACAAGACGTCAGTGGACTGTCCCCAGGAGCGTGGTGAGTCCCCAGACAATACAGTCTAGCAAGCTAGTTGGCTTTTACTTCTCGGTGCTAGGAATTGAACTGAGGTTGGTACTTTGCCCTGAGCTACACCCCCATCCACTTTTTATTTTTTTTATTTAAATTCTGACATAGGGTCTTGCCAAGTCATTAATTTGCCCAGGTTGGGTTCCAACTTGGTTTCTCCTGTCTCAGCCACCCCAAGTGCTGAAAGACCTGTGTCATGTGGCTCAGCTAAATCCTGGTCCCTTTGTCTCAGAGGCCAGTGCTCTTTTTCCTGACAAACGACATCTTCTGATTTCCTATTATTTTGCAACTATCCGCCTAGCAAGTCCTCAGAAATGTCTTCAAACCAGCAACAGCAGCCATGGCCTTCTCAATAGGGCAAATGACCCACCATGTACTGAGTCAAGGAGGAATCCAGGCCTGTCCATGGGTCTCAGGCTTGAGGAGGTCCAAAGCCCAGAACTCACCAAGAAGGACATGTGTGCATTTACATACGATTTGCATCTGTTTTACATAGGGCCCGCACAAGCTGTGCTGTGTTCTCAAACATCAGTCAAGTTATATTTTAAGATTGTCACAATCTTTAACTAACATTTAGAACTGCAGCCAAGGGGCCCCTAACTTGTCCAGCCTTCTATATTAAACCCGCTGTGGTCCTAGACTACCCGGGTGTGGAAGTCCAGCACTCCCACGGGGTGTCTGCCTGTAGCCAGAGGGGTGACTCCAGGCCACCGTTCAGCGCCTGTCCCCATAGTCAGTGACCTCCCCCCCCCCCGACCTCTCATCTCTTGCTCCCTTTGCAGGCTCACCTTAAACACCCAGGGCCGTTGTGTGCAGCAAACATTAATGCCTGAGTTAGAGGTGACGTGCAGAACGCAATATAGGAAACATTTTCAAATTCGGTCTTACCGTTGCTGCTTTCGACACTCCTCTGAACTTGTGAGGCGTGGGGGTTGTTCCCTGGTCCGTTCCCTCTGTTCTCGTGGCTGGTCCTCCTGCAGCACCATCTTTCCTGCCCCCCTCTCCTGCTCCTCCCCTTCCATTAGCTCCGCCTCTTCCGACTCCCGTTTCTTCCTCTCGGGTGTTGCCAATCCCTGCCTCAGTTTCTCCTTTCGTCTTTTCCTCTCATCTCCCCGCTCCCCCCCTCTCCCACAGCCTCTCCTTTTTGCTCTGTTCCCCGCCCGTCTCATCCTCACCCCTCCCTTGTGCTCCCCTCCCCCTTCTGCTCCATGCCTGCCAGATGAGTCCCTCATGTCACTCGGACAACACGCACGCGCGTGATGCGTGTCATAAACAGGACCACAAATCCCTGTCCCTCTGAAGTGTAGTGTGGAGCTGACCCAGAGTTCAAAACAAAATTGTGAGGACCCAGATCCCAAATCATCACGAGCATCAGGACTTAGGTGGCCAGCTGGCAGTGAAACATGGGAAGGTGTCCTTCCCTGCAGGCCAGGGTGAGAGAACAGAACACGAAGCACAAAGCTAGGGAGGCCAGTGACATCGAGACAGATGAGGGGCCTGTGGGGCAGGGGGCAGGCCGGGGGGTGGGTGGGTGACGGTAGAGCCCTCGTGGGTTCCTTGGGAGTCTGTACAAGGTGGGCAGAAGAGTGTCCCGTGGTATGGCACAGGTCAGACATGTCAACCCTGCCAACTGAGTGCACAGCTGCCCCCTTCCAGTCGCCCTGTGTCTCTTGATTTGTTCACATTTCGTTTTATTAGGGTGGGAGCACTTCCCGGGAAATCTCTCTTCTTCAGTATTTAAGGGTGCAGCACAATGTCAGTGGCTCTAGGTGCTGGGTCACACAGCCCCAGGTCTCTACAACTTCCCATCCACCCACCCAGCCTGGCTAATGACACTTTCTGCTCTTGGGTTCCATGTCGGTGACAATTTCAGAGACCTTGCTCATTTTTCTGGGTGCTTGTACTTTCTGGGGCCACCTCCACCCTTAACCACCAGAGCTCCAAACTCCCGTCCTCATCTTAGTTCCTTCTGAAAGATACCGTGACTTTCTCTCCATCTTGTTTCTTGCTCCTGTGTGTGTGAGAGAGAGGGGGAGACAGGCAGACAGAGACAGGGATGGAGGGGCAGACTAAGGTAGAACAGGAAGTCACGTTTGAGTTATGCTAAGAGGAACAGCTCCCATCTGGGAGGGTGTTTGGGAGCCACGGGAGTAAAAACCACCCAGGCAGAAAGGAGCACAGCCCTTCATTCCCAGGGCATCTTTCTGCCACCATGTTTAAGCTTTTCCCATGGGTGTTGATGGCAGGACACCATTTGCAAACCGGGATGTTTTGTTTCCGGTCCTTAGTGGCGGTATTGTCCATCTGGTCTTTCAGCCTGTGGTCAAAAGGAACAGGAGGGAAAGGAGTCCCCTTTGTGTGGGCGGGGTGGGGGAGGAGGAGACTAAACCCAGGGTTTTCTCACTGAGATACATCTCTAGCCCTGTTTGTCTTTGATTTTGAGACAGTCTCCCTAGATCACCAAGTTGCCGAGGCAGTTCTCCAACCTTCAGCCTCCCAGAGGGCTGGGGTTACGGGCCTGCGCTACCAGGCCTGGCTCTCTGAGTCTTTAAAGAGCAGTGACCACTGCAGGGACCCTAATGGTTATCTTGTGAAGTCCCCTTTGCCATGGAGGGAACTGGATGTCATGGTCACAGAGAACAAGCTGTGTCCTGCCTCCATCCCAAAGCTAGGTGGGCTGGTGGCCCCTCCTCGGTGTGCCTGGGTGGCAGGGGGACACATGAGGCCATCGGGCTGGCTTGTGTGTTTTGTGCAAGTGAATGTGGAGCCCCTGGGAGCAGTGTTCAGAGCACAGGTGCGGTTCAGGCCCCTGGATGGGAGTTGAATGTCTTATTTTAGCTCAGCCAGCATTAGGAACTCAATAAAATGTTTAGCAGATTTAGGAAGTGCTGAATTCAGAGGCTAATTTAGAAAGCTAATCCTCTATGCAGGTAATACTTATTATCAGAGTAAAGCAGTAGCAGTAGACTGATTGTCCTCCCAGGGAGACGTCGAAGATATAATGGGTTTGCTGGAGAGTGACATCCTAGTGTTTGGGGCTTGTGTGGCCCGGACCCAGCTAGGGAGGGTGGGTGGGGAGTAGTGGGGATGCTGGGAGCTGGGTGATGTCCTTGACATTGCATTGCCAAATAAGCCAAATAGTCCCCTTGTACATGTGCCGTGTGCCGGTTGAGATATTTACTTGCAGAGGGGTTTTTTTTCCCTCTTCTTTTTTTGTAAGAAAGAGACTCCCGAGCTCACAGCAGCAAGTTGCCTGCAATGCCATCGCACTCTGCCAATCACCAGGGCTAAGGCTGATTTTGTTGCCAGTCATTCTTGCACTCGAGTTGAAGTGTTGAGAATGGCGTCTTATCCCTCCGCTAGATGAGCTTTAAAGGGTGATCTCGAGTCCCCGTCAAGCACAGAGCGAGGATTTACGAAGTAACAAACACATGCCCACAACAGTGGCTATGAGCCGTCCCCTCACCCTCTTCCCAGTCCTCAGCCAAAGAGAAGCAGGCCACGGAAGAATCTGAAAGGCAACCTTTGAGCCCAGAAACACATCTGGAACACAGGCAGTTCGCTGAATTTTTTAGGTTAGGATTTGTTTTTTTAGTAACCTAACTATCCTCTTCTTATGTGGAAAAAAAAAAAATGGCTAAAGCCTTCCTCTTCACTGGAGGTACTAGTTGGCTTGTTTCTTCTCCGGGCACAGAGTTTGTGGCCTTTCCCAGGCAATTGAGCCCTCTGCGTCTCCCTACAACCCCATGCTTCATCCTGGCAACTTCAAGGGCTTTATGGAAATGCCGGCTAGAGGGGTAGGTGCTTCCATAGAGCCAGCCGCACAGTCTTCAAATAACCCCATCCGTCTTAACGGCATCTCTTGTCTGATCAGCACAGGGGGCGTGGCGAGCTCCCTTGTACAACATCTTCATTACCTCCGAGTCCTACATAGCACCCGATTCCACGTGTAGTGAGTGCATTGCCAGCCATGGCGGCCTCCCAGCTCGCGCTCGCCCTGCCCCTTCCTCCCGCCAGTTACAGGTTGGCCATCCACGCATGCGTCAGTCCAACCGGACCACACTTCCGGTTTCTTTACCACCCTTCCTTCCAGCCATCTTTATTCCTCAGCCAGACGGCCCCTCCCTCCGGCCAGACCCCACTCACCTGCCGAGCTGGTCCGTCCATGGGTGATTCCATCGCCAAGCATGGTGTCCCATGACCCGACCACCTTCCAAACACTTGAGACATTCGGGGGATATTTTAGAGTTGAATCATAACAAGCATAAAAATAGCCAACAAAGAAGATTTATTAAAATCAAATGAAACATGTACCACACTATCCCTTAACACCGAGTCTTGTCTAGAATAGCAGTCCAGTGTGGCTTCAATGATGGAGTTGATGATGGTCTTACCGTGGACGGAAGGAAAGGTAACAAAACTCTACAAGTCTCCCACAGGACAGTGTGGTGCTGAGAACTCAGCAGAGGTGGGGAAAGGTTTTGTTTTATTTATTCATTTTTTTTTACCAGAACCCAACAGTTGAGGGGCTGTTGAAGGATCTCCGTGTGGAGGTTGTTTCCAATCCAACCGAGGTTAATTTGCCTGTTGGATCCATTTCAGGTGGCTTTGTGCTAAACTCCGCAGTGATGCAGGGCAGCCGGCCACCATCTGTCACCGGAGAACATCTCACTTTTATTCAGGGCGCAGAGCCAGAGAGGAGGCACGCTGTCACAGTGGGGCTTGGCCTCCGTCCGTTCTCTCCCAGTGTTTGTCTTGAGGACGCTCCTCTGCCTTTATGTGGGGCCTCGCGTCGGGGGAAATTGTTGACTCGGCACCTAGGGAACTTGATGCATGCCGTCACTTCTGACAAGCTGGGATCTCAGGCAGCGCTAGTCCTGCAGACACCTGTGTGACGACAGGCAAACCTGGTGATTGCTGTCCGTCCGTCCCTGGAGTTTGGCTTCTAGAGGCAAGGCTCTTGCAGGGGCTGAGGTACGGAATAGCTGCCGATGATCTGATCATCCGTTATGGGCCAGGTTGTGTGTTGCAGAACTCGCTTCTGGAAGTCTGAACCCCGAGTCCTCCCCTGCATGACTGTGTTTGGAGACACAGCCTGTAAAGAGTCAATGAGGTCACACGGAGGTCCTTGAGGTGCGTCCACTAGGACTGGTGTGTTTATCAGGAGAGAGATGTAGGACACAGATGTGCACAGAAGACCATGTGGGGATGCAAGGGCAAGATGGGAATCCGTCAGATGACGGGGGAGGCCCCAGCTCAGCCAGCGCCTTGGCCTCAGCCTTCCAGACTCCAGAGCTGAAAGAGAATAAACTGCTATTGTTTAGGCCAGAGTCTGTGGTAATTTACCCATCCTACACACCACTCTACCCGAAATGTGTTTCCATTGAAAAGGGGAAGGGCTCAGCCCACAGAATGGATCCCAGCTGCCAGGACTGCTGGGAGAAGGAGTCACAGGCAGCGGTCACCATTACCCTACAGTGCATGTCCCTCATCCCTCGTCCCTCACTGTCCTGTGGCACCAGCTCCTGATGCCGGTGAATGGCTCCTCCCTGACTACACCTCTGTGAGTCTTTTCTTCTGCAGGCTCTGGCACTCGACCCTGTGGCCACTAAGTCCCTGTCACGCTCAGCTACTCCAGCTTAGGCCCGCTCGGAGAGTGAGACCTGCTCTTTTTCTGCCCCAGGTCTATTGCACGCACCATTTCCTTTCTTCTGATTTATATGGTGGCTCTTTCCCTCCCTTCTAGTCTTGGTGTACACACCCTGTCAGAGAGGTCACCCCTCACCCTCTCATCTAAAATCACTCCTCCCAGAGTACACGTGGCTGCATGGTCCACTGCAGAGCTGGTGCAAGGTGGCCCAGTGACAGCTCGAAGTCCTGTCTGGAAGCAGAAGCTTGCTGCCTTCCTTTGCTCTGAGAAGTCCTAAGCAGGCAGATGTCAAGAGGGGGCTGGTTCCCAAGGGCAAGAAAACCCCATGAGTGTCTGAATGGGTGCGTGGCTGGTTTGCAGGCCACACAAATGTGTGCTTTCCACGTGGTGGAAGTGAAGAGATGAGTTGTGAGGATTTTGCATGATTCTGGAGCTGGCTACTCAAGTCTCAAATCCAGGGACCAGGCCAAGAAACTTCCTGACCTTTGCGTGTAATCTCAGGACACTTTCTGACCTTGGGAAAGTACCTGCTGATTTTTAGTTCCTTGGCCCTTGTACTTTATAGCTGGAGGGGAGGGCAGGTCTTAGGAAGAGGCTGGCCCTATGGACCAGGACCTGAGTTCTGTTCCTAAGGCCGGGCACTGATTAGAGCAGGCCCACCAAGCTTTCAGGATGGTCTCCTTGACTTAGAAGCAGTGGGCTTGTAGCTGTGAATCACTACTACAAAACGCCTCTCAGCAGCACCCACATGAGTGTCTGGTGGGATAACAGAGCCCAGTAGCCTAACCAAGACACCACAGAAAGCCAACTACCAAAGCAATGCCAATGCCAGTTGCGGTAACAATTCTCCTCTGTGTTCTGTTCTTGGTGTCAGTATCAGGGGCATGAATAAGATTGTCACGTGGCTTTTATGACTTGTGAAACTTTTAGCCCAGTTCTTATTTTCAGGGTGTGTGTGTGTGTATACACATACATATACATACATACACACACACACACACACATAAATATATATATATATATATATATATATATATATATATATATATATATATATACATATATATGAGACATCCTGAAGGTCACACAAGGTTAAAACGACAATCTTTGTGCACATAAGTCTGGAAATCTAGTGCTCAACATAAGGGCTGCATTTAATATCGTGTAGTATCCTGGCAATTCGCTAAGAGAGTAGACTTCTGGCACTATTACCACAAGTGGGGGGCGGGGAGGAGGAGACAGGTAAAAATAGGGAAGGACAGTGTGGTAGATGGTGTACGTGTTAACTCACTAACTATCATGATCTCTTTCCTGTGTGTATATGTACGAGTATTTCAAAGCATCGTATTTGTGTACCTGAGATATATACCATATTTCACAAAGTAAGTCTGTGTGATCGCATAATTTAAATTTATAGCCAGTAAGCTGGTGGCTAGGCTGGATATCGGCATTCTGGACTCCCGGGCCCCATTATTAATAAACACAGAATTATTAAAAGCTCTAGGGAGCACCTTCTGTATAAAAAGTCACCCTTAAATCCAAAAGGAGGGAGAATAGTGTTGTAGGAATCTGGAGCTGTACCTGCTAAACAAGAGTAACTTCTTTGTCCAGGAAAAAGCGAAAATGAATTTAAGTTAGGCCAGCTGCCCACTGTGGGTCTGAAGGACCGGTTTTCTCTCAGCCCCGTGGCTGGTGGGCAGCAGGCTGAGCTGGGAGCTGTTGAGGGGCTTGTCCTTAGGTCATACAGACCCTGCTCTCCTTCCTCGGGATCATGTCCCGCCCAGAGTGAGGTGGCTGCAGCATTTCTTAATATAAACTCATGCCAAATAAAATTAGTAAGTGGCAGTGGGGGAGCCAGCTACCCACGGGCGCCATAAATTGCCTTTCCCACTCAGTCGTCCTCTCTCCACCCACATCTCACCCTCATCACGCCACCCCGAATAACCTGGCTTGTATGGCAGTC
>PVKB01001120.1:433839-489561 GCA_004027205.1 Ctenodactylus gundi
CTGCTTTCTTGGTGCACCCTCAAGCAGTGGCACCAAGGTCGGGTTCCATGGAACACCATTCTCCATCGACAATGGGGGAGGTAGGGTAGCGTCACCGCCTTAGTTCCCCCTCAGGTCCTCTGGCATTAGAGTTTTATGAGGCATGTGTGACTTATAACCCTCGTGTGTGCAGTTCAATGCAGCGTCCATGATCCTGTGAGAAGTCACTGCTGCGACGGATCTGTTGAAAGCTGGAGCAGAGGCAGTAAAATAGGTTTGGGGGGCGGCAGGTATAAATACAGACGTTGCTGCCCAGACTGGCCCGCTGCTGCCCTTCTGCTGTGAAGCCTGGTTCTTAACAGGCTACTGAGTGGTGCTGTCCTACGGCCTGGGAATTGGGGATCACTTGCCCTAAAGGACAATTTCTTAGCATCGCTATGACTTCTCAGATGTGTGTCAGTGGGCCCCACCCTTGTCCTGTGGAACCAGAATCTCAGGGGCATGGCTCAGACGCTGACGTGTGTCCTAACAGAGTGGTCCCATGGTCACCTTGATGGCTGGGAAACCTGGCACGTGGGAATTTTCTCCAACAGCCTTTTTTAAAGGTCAGAAATGAACCAGCTTCCATAGCTGAAGGTATTTATTGAGGATTTTTTTTTAAACGCTGTTAGATGACGATGGTGATGCCATTGCTAATGACGCTGAAGGCATCAGTGGCTCCATGGTGACCCACTACAGAGCTTTGGCCGTGCCACTCATGTTGAGAGCCATTCCTTGGAAGCCTTCCTTTGATCCCCCAGTAGTCCTGGAGGACAAGCCAGAGAGGGCTACTCCTGGCTCCATAGATAAAGTGAAATTGTAAGAGCTGAGGAGTCAAAGGACTTGCCATGACTTGACGATACAGAGCGTGGAGAGTGGATGGTTATAGGTCATCCAGACTGCAGAGCCTCAGGTCCTGACCCTCTTAAAACACTACCAGAACCACACAAGAGGTGAGACCCATAGAACTGTGTTCTGGGCAGTCAGTGGAAAGGAAGCATGACTGTTCCCTCTTTTGTCACTGGGTCCCCATTCTGGCTTCACAGGAGAATAATCTGGGATGCCTTAAAAGATGACTCTGCCTGAATCCAACCGCAGACCAGTGAAGGATGTGTTTAGAAAAGTGGTACTTGTCATCCATGATTTTTTTTAAGATCCCCATTTAATGGGCAGCCAGAGTTGAAAACCACTGCCTTAGATTAAAGATTCTCAAAATGTGGCCCAGGGGTCAGGTTTTAGCAGACATGTTCAGTTTTTCTGCATGATACTACTTGAAGGAGTGGGATATGTCTTTCTCTAATTCCCACAATCCTCTCATGCCAACAGATAAACCAAAGTGGCACACAACCCTCGCCTCGGAGGATGCTGGTAACTAAAACCACCTTTCATTGGGAGCCTGCAGAGCCTGGCGCTAACGTGGGCTCCTCGGGGAGTGAGGGAACTCTCACTTAATCATGACCAGCCTTGATATTGCCCCATTTTATCTACCAGGAAGCTGAGTTTCCAGAAGGTTAGGGCATGCACTTGATCCGTCTCCACGAGTGAAGAATAGAGCCATAACCCAGCTCAAAACTATTTAATGCCGAAGCCATTTCTTATTAATACATGTCCCTGATGGACAAGTTTTGAAAAACATCCCTCCCAGAAATAGGGAAATGCACTCAAAGGCAGCCGGAGGGCTTTGCCAGCCGGAGGGCACACAGGAGCCCCAGAGCGGGGTTGTGAAGAAAGTCAATAGTTCCAAGCCGGCATAGGATTCATCTCAGCTACGCTGACAGAGCCGAGCAGGTAGAGAAAGAGGTTTGGGATCTGACATTTCTCCCTTGATTAGCATGCATCCTTTCTGGAAGCTTCTGAGCTTGCTGTGAGGAGCTGCTTGGTTCACTTCTTTCCCCAACCACCACACATGGCAAGGTGAAGGAAGCCTTCCATTTCCAGTGAAGCTCATATAGACCTTCCATTTGCTCAAGAACATGGCTCCCTCACTACGTTCTCCTACTCTCTCTCCTCCTAAGTCCAGCTCGGGTTTTTATTTCTCACACGTGGTGGAGGATGACCTCTCCAATGACGTGGTGACCTCATCCAGCCAACGCTTTCCTGCAGATCCCTTTTGTAAGCCAATGCCGTGACCCAGTTGCTCAAGATAATCACCCTGGTGTCCTCCTTGCTGTCTCCCTCTTCTGTGCCCTGCTTCCTCCAGCCACCCAATAAATCAGCACGTCCTGCCCTGCCCTGCCCTGCAGATCCTCGACCTCTCTGCCCCAGCCCTCATCTGTCTCTCGGACAGGAAGCTGCAGGCTACTGCTTGGTCAGCAGTAGTTTTTCATTGTATCATCTGCAGTTGGAGAAACCGCATTTCAGTACAACACTGCTCCTCTCTCTGTGCTCCTTCGAACTCCTCAGGACCCTCTCTGAGCCCTGACCTAAAGCCCAGAACCTTTCCCACAACCCACCGTGTGTTGCATGACCTTTCCCCCTCCCCAGCCTGCTTTCTCCACAGTGGTTCCTTCCCTCTCCCAACCTCTATGAAGCCAATCCCAAAATCGCCCATCTCGTTTGATGACTGCGTATAGAAGATTGTATGTGGCAGGCATCAACAGGGCAGCTTGTCTTATCGCGAGAGGGTTTCTGTTCGTTTTCCAAACAGCTTGCCTGAGATCTGATTTTCATCCATAAAACTCACCCATTCCGTGGCTACAGAGAGATGCTTATTTTAGTACCTTTGCCAAGCCGTGCAGACATCATCACAATCAAATGTTCTAAATTTGATTCACTATCATCACAATGTCCTAAAATCACAAAAATGCAGGACACCCGCATGCCCCTTGAAAGAACCTTGGACAGGTGAGGATTGCCCCTCCCCCTGGCCCTAAGTTTCTTATCGAGATTCTATCTCGATGAAACGGCCTGTTCTGGATGTATCACAGATGTGGAGTTGTGAGGACTTTTCCCTTTTTGTCTAGTACAAAGCGTCATGTTTCCAAGGCTCATCGTGATATACATTGCTTGAGCATGCACCATCATGTGGCTGCACCCTGGTCTCCAGCCGTGCCACTGTCTTAGTGCTGGGCAAGATTGTCCACGCATCCACTGTCCCATGTGCTTCCCTCTCTCTGCTCTTGTAATCCTGATTTCTCCTCTCTCTGATGGGAATGGGAATGGCATTAACCTCATGGGTCCATGCCAAAGTTAAACACGGTGGCGTGAGGGGAAGGTTCTGCGCATATTCTGAGCACCTGGCTGTGGGTTGTGGCTTTCTTGTTCTTGGGGATAAAACCCCTAGGGCAGTGGTCAGTGACGGTTTACTGTATTTTTTTGATTTGTGGGGTACACTCTTCATGCATGCACACGTGTCAGTCATCCAGTGCTATGCTCGGCCATGTCCCCTTCGCGGGGGCCGCCTGTACAGCTGAGTCTTAGCTGAAGCGGTCACGGTCAGGAACAAGGGCGGCAGGATTTGGAGCTGAAATCTGCTACCGCCGGTTCTGCCCCTGGGTTTCCTGGTAGGTGATTTGGCTGTGCACTTGCCGTTCAGCTCTGACTCCTCCCCGTCCCTTGGGAAGACATATAAGAGGGGATGAGGACTCTGGGAGGCCGAGACAGGAGGATCACTAGCTCAAGTCCAGCCTGGGCAACTTAGCAACTTAGTGAGATCTCTTCTTAAAAAGGAAAAAATCAAAAAGGACCAGGGATGTAGTTCTATGCAAAGGTCCTGGGCTCTGTCCCCAGTAACCATCCCCCATACTTTTTAAAATAATAAAATAAAGGAACTATAAGTAGCTGATTCTGAGGCTAAAATCATGCTCATTCCTTAAAAAGGAAAGATGTCGGTGTGAATGTGTATTGGAACCAGGGGAGGCCTGTGTGGTAGGTGGCTGTCATTTACTTTTTCTGAGAAGAATCTTTATTCCCAGCTCTGAAGACCGAAGTGAGACATGAGGATAAACTTCCACATAGACGTGGGTTTGAGACGCTGGGCAGCTCATCTGAATAGGCTACAGCATTGTATCTGCTGGTTGCATGTGTGCACGTGTGTGCATGTATGTCTTGTGTACCTAAGTGGTAGGGTGTGTACACGTGTGTGTGTGTGTTTGTATTGCTTATGTAGCTCTGCACATGCCAGTTGTGTGTAGGAATGTGTAGGTGAGAGTACATGCTCATTCATGCAATTGTGTATGTGTGCACACGTGTGTGTGTATGCATACATGTTGTGTGTGCGTGTGCCAGCTGTCCACACTGCAGACTCTCCATAGCCCTGTCATTCTTTCTCCCAGGTGTTGGGAAACAGGTTTAAACCTTTTGTTTCCTCTTTCTCTCAGAATCCGGTGAAAACCCCTAGCAATTCACCACTCTCCCCCTCCACGGGGACGGTGCTCGCATTTACAATACTGTAGCAGTCCGGCGTCGCTGAAGGCTTTCTCTTTGTCCCCTGGGATCCTGTGACAATCAGACGGGTAACGAGAGACTCAGGTAGAGACAGCAAGGGAGACTGAAGTCTCTTTGACCCTGTCATGAGCTCACGTGCGGGGACCTGTGTGTGAGACAGGAAACACAGGAACAGTAACTAGGTGTCACTCTCTTACCAACCTTCACGGTAATTGAAGAGAGAAGTAGCGAAAAGAATCTGTTGAATGATTTTGTTAACCAGAAGAAGTAGCTTGACTTAAGGTCTGAAGGTTCTCTCTCTCTCTCTCTCTCTCTCTCTCTCTCTCTCTCTCTCTCTCTCTGTGTGTGTGTGTGTGTGTGTGTGTGGGTGTGTGTGTGTGTTTCTGTTTCTTCTAACTAGTTTTGATATTGGCAGATTATCTCTGGGTGATTTTAAAAACGGAGTTTGCAACTTGGATTTCTCTCTCTCTCTCTCTCTCTCTCTCTCTCTCTCTCTCTCTCTCTCTCTCCCTACAAAAGTAATTCAGTGAGAAACCCAGCTGAAGGGATCACTGTGCTGAGCATGGTTATACCTGGTCACCTCTCCACCCTTCATCCGTCCCCATATATTTAAGATGCTCCCTAGGGCTTAGGCAGACATCAGGGATGCCCCTAACAGAGCACATATTGCTACTTCAAAAAAAAAAAAATAGCCTGCCCATTAACATGGTTTTAGTCACAAGAAAAGGAGGGGAGATAGAAGTGCCGAGCTGAAGCCAGCCTCTGCAGGTGCCCGTGGCGCTGGCCACCACCCGTCTTCATGGGCCCCCTGGTTGCAAGCAGTTGGGCTGGCTTCGCGTCAGCCCTGCTCAGAGCAGCCTCGTTAATTCACCCCCATGCAAACGGACGCTGCGTCCACATTGACATAATTAATGAAGAGGCAGGCAGCATGCTCTACCAATTAACACCACAGGGAAAAGGAAAACGGGCTTTCTTTTGGCATGTTGTGCCAAAGTTAAGAACTGGAACACATAGCAGATAAACAGAGATGCTTTTAATGAGCGGCAAGATCGAGCTGCATAACTCAGACAGGATGGTGAGTGAACACAGGCAGCGCCGAGCGCCGTTAGGAGCAAAGGGTGAGCAGAGTCAGGAGGCTGGGGACCAGGGGACCCTCCGCCGCTGCAACTGTCCTCGTGCGTGAGTGTGTCTCCCCCTGCAAGTTACCGTTACGTGTGTTAACTTCGAAACAGGTGTGAGACTGAACCTGCTGTAGTGCCCAGAAAATAGGAGACATAGCCATCCCACACATAAAAAAAAAAAAAAATTACATGACATGGTTATTTTTTCCCCACATTTGATGAGATTGTTTTTGTGAAACACAAAGCAAAATAGACTTCTGGGTCATACACCCCTGATCTGATCTGAGGACATCCTGGACACAGGAGAAACAGAATTGTTTAGAGTCACATGGTTGATAAAATCAACACACAATAAAATAAAATTCAAAAATACCATTAAAAGAATGAATACAAAAGTTCAAAAAAAAAGAGTCATATGGTGCCATCCCATTGCTTTTAGAAAAACCAACTGGAGAGCTTAATTATTTTCTCTGGGCTCCTAAAATTAAAATATGACCTCCCACTGGAAGATGTCCTGTTGTTTCTGAAAGAATGAAGGCACTTGTACCGGAAAGCTTTCTGTCCAAATACAGAACTAATAGGTCAAGAAATTTTTAAAAATTCAGTCAGTTTTGTTTTTAAGAATTTTTAGTGACCTGAGTTTGTTGATGAGGTATACCTTGTTCAGGTCCTCATTCTAAAATTATGGTGGCAACTGTGGAGTTGTGTTACTTGCAAATATAACCTCAGAAAATTCAAGAGTGTATGAGAAACCAAGAAAAAATAAAGAACAAAAATGAACATACCCAATAATTATTCTATCATCTTTTCCTCCTTTTTTCCCTCAAAGACCAACTCAAGAAAAATGTAGAGGTGAAATTAAGGTGCTTCATCAACGTGTGCTTTAAAGTGAGCAAGAGCTGGACCCGGTGGCACATGTTTATAATCCCATCACTCTGGGAGACTGAGGCAGGAGAATTGCAAGTTTGAGTGCAGCCTGAGCAATGTAGTGACTTAGCCAGATCCTATCTCAAGATGAAAGAAAATAAACAAATAAAGGAGGTCTGGGGTTACAGCTCAGTGTGAAGAGCCTAAATGTAATCTATAGTATAGCAAAGTAATAATAATAATGAAAATAATGGAAAAAGTAAGAGAAGAATAATTCGATATGGCACCCATCAAAGGCCTCTCGGCCTACCCATCTCTTCTGCCTCTGGCACCTCACCATATTAAATGTGATTTCACTTTCAAATTGTGTGTCATTCATGCAACATGGCCTTATGTACAGGCCAGCATCTTATTCTGTTGTTGCTCCACGAAAGAGCAAAGGATTACCATGGTAGAAAAGAAACTGACCACCTGAAACAGTTAAGGGGCAGTCTGATGGCACCAATGAGGCACCTTCCTGCACAGGAAGTTGGGATTTAGTCCAGTGTGATTTCTGCCCCTTTTGAATGCGATCCAGATGCCAAATAAGTTCCTTAGAGGCTGTAGTTTCCCATTACGCATGGGCTGTGGACTCCTCTTTTAATTGAAGACATTCACCTGGATTCTTGAATTATTCACTGTGTTAACCATAGTGAATAGAAGTACTTTCCAGGTGTGGTCCCTGGACCTGCCCCAGAATTCTCTTGGATGCCAGGTCCAAGTGCATGTCCTGGGTAGACTTCAGATCTATTATATCAGGGGTGACCCAACACCTAACATTTGGAATGTGTGTCCTCGTGTTCCTGTGACAGCCCAGTCTTTGACCATCCCATCCTACCATCTGTCTGTCCTGACACAGGACCCTTCTGGGAATGTGTCCGCTGGATATTTAGGGAATCTCCTTGAATTTGCCTTTCAAAGAGAACTGAAAAAGGAGTATCTGTACAAGTAGGAAAAAAAATCTTTTGTTCTCTAGGGTCAGCAGTGAAGAATGTAGCCCAGCAGGTGTATTGTCTGATGATTAGGTATGCATTGAGCCTGATCTTTGAGAATGAGCCAGGACAGATACGACTCCCTGAGTTTCTATTTGATGATCTGTGTTTCATCTTAGGCCTCATACTTGATGCTCCTCTAAGACCTACTTGTGCCCTTTGAGAAGCGTAAATTACAACCAAGTTCTTGCCCATCGTAGGAACTCAAAACATCATTTGTACATGTTCAGCAGAAGGCTTCCCATTTCACAGATGGCTCTTAAATGGTCATGTGGTCCCATTATAAAATGAAAATCCTACAGTCTAGCTCTTTCCTTTAAACTGTGTCCTCTACTCTCATATACACACTATTTGAAAGTACTTGAGAATTTCAGGGCAGTTACTGAGTGTCTTTTGAAGTCTCTTACTCCACTGCAGTGGTCCCACCTCTCAGAAGAATATCAGAGCCAGGCAAGGCACTGAGGCCTGAAACATTGGTTTCTCTGCTCACAGGAGTCCCTGATTCATCTTCCTAAATCCACAAGAAAAGACATCTCAGCGTGTCCAACTACAAAATGGGTAGAGCGACAAAGAGCAGGAGGACTTCTCTGAGTCTCAGTTTTCTTCTGTGATGACAGAGGAGCGAGGCGATGTTTTATTTTTACCATTATTAGCCAGCCTGTCAGTCATGTACAATTTCCTCGTGCCGCAGTGAAGCCAAGTTTTGAGTACTGCGTGTCACTCCTCCCAGCTGATATTACAAAAGGCAATGGTGCATATTTCAGCTAAAATGCAAAAGTGATTCTTGGTTTGAAAACCCCAGTTGGAGGTCAGAGAAGACCATAGAAATGACCACACAACAGGGCAGGTGCATCCCAGAGGGCGTCTGTTTTCGCTTTGCACTCGTCTGCCCTGCACGTGTGCAAAGAGTCAGCAATTAAGGACCTACTGCTGCATGTGACAGGCGCATGGGCCAAGTGTGCATAGTCTCCCATTGGCTGTGTAGGTAGTTTCTCTGTCAGTCCCAATTATTAATACATTCCTCGGCAATGAGGGTTTTCTCGTTCATTCTTTCTGAACTGTTAGGGCAGGCAGCAGCCCAGAGCTCTGTCAGAAGGAATTGTCCCCTTTGAAAAGTTGACAGTGCAGGAAAGTGACAACCCAATGCCTACTCAAGCTGTCTCGGTAACAGGACCCGGGGAGTCAGCGAGGCGGCAAACACAGAAGCAGTGCATTGGGTGCTGCTGTCACTCCCCTGCCTAAATCTGAATCTTGCCTCTGATCATTGAGAACTGGGTGCTTTTTATAAGTTTCTTAATATTTTTGAGTCTTTCTCCCCCCGGGTGGCCATGCAGATGGCATGAAACCATGGGTCAAGTCACGTGTGATGCCGACACACTGTGTGTTCTTTGGAACAATTACAATAGCAATTCTAAACAGGCACCAGCCCCGCTGCACAGCTCCCAAGAGTTTTCCAGCATTTTCACCTAAAAGGGTTGCATTTGTGTGCGCATTGGTTCAACCAAAAGGGTGTTTCTCCGGGTCTGCACTTGCTCGGTGATTCCCAGCAAGTGTTCTCATTGGTGGAGAATTCCTTTCAGCGAGGCCTCATGTTACCTGCCGGTACCGTCTCTATTGTCCAGCTGGGTCAGTGTGACTGGTCCTCCATCCTTTCACACGCTGTGTGTGTGAGCAAGCCTGCAGGACAGCTTTCTGGGTTGATGTCCCCTACGCCGTTGAGAACCAGGAAAGGCAGAGTGGGCATTCTGTGGAGGCTCAGCCTTCAGAGTACGCTTTCAGAACCCCGAGAACACGACACCACTGGGAGAATCTGCCCAGGCCCTGATGCAGTCGTTTGCTTCTTTATCCTCATAGCACGTGGAGGAATCTTTCTCTTGGCCTAGAATTTGTCAGTGAGTAGTAGGCAGGTCTTTGGGCTTTTTGTGGGTGCCTCTGTGGTCAATGTGAGAAGGAAAGTGCGTGCTTTATTCTGTTGTAATGAATTAGTATGGGCTGTGCTGGTGATACGAGCCAGGGCAACTGGCTGGCCTCAGGGCTTCACCTGTGGGACTTACCTAGCTTAATTTCCGGTTTACAGGTGTGCAGTGGCTCAGGCCTCTGTCCAGGTGGGCCGATCTCCTGCCTGATGCTCCTAAATTTCACACTGTTCGTTCCAGAATCTTACATACTTCAGAGCAGGAGTGGTAAATCCTGTATCCCATATGTGTAGCAGTGTTGGTCACCACAGGGGGCGGGGGAGGTGAAACTGTGGAAGGAAGCAGGAAATGAGCCAAGTGGACAGAGGCAGGGAACAGATCTCTGGGAAATTTTCATTTCTGTCCTTGTCTGATTAAAAAAAAAAATAGGAGCACATCTTAAACCAAAACAACACTTTCTCTTTCTGGAATTAGCAATTTCCTTAATAAAATCCTGGTTAACGCAGTGGCCGTTTAAACACACTGAGGTCAAAGTGAACATATACCGGGATAGGTACAGCTAGTTATTTCTCACATCCTTTGTGAACTTTCTGCAATAATGCGTATTCCATGTCCATGGGAAAATGTATATTATTAATACGTTTTTAAATTTCTGACCAGTAGGACAAGTAGATGGTTTCTTGAGTTGAGCATTTTAGGTGTTTCAAGATTGAGGTTTTTCAAATAACATTTTTCTACCCTGATTCTTTCTGTTCCTGAAAAAAAAAAAGTCTCAGTTGAGGAACTTACTTAATCCAATAACTTCGTGGGAAGAGGTCCAAGATGCTAATATCCCAATTACAAGATGGCTTCTTCTCATCTTTGTCCAAGCAAAAATTACAGAATGTGTTTACGTAAATGTTAGCGATGCAGTTTAGTGGATTTCGGGTCAATACACTCATTCCATCGAATTCTTGGCAGTCCCGGGGACATCTGAATTCTGCCCAGGTGCATGAGTGGGACTTGCCATCACCCTTGACCTCTGCTGCCCCCCTCCCCGCCCCAGCCCCTCGGCTTTGTGGTCCTCACTCTTGGCTGCAAGGGCCGAGCCCGAAATTGCTGACAGCAAGTCTCCCCGTTGCCACGTCTGACTTGGCAGTGAGGGAGGGAAGTGTGGCATCCGGTTCTCAGCTGTTAGGATTTTAGCTGAGCACTCGTCGGGGTGGGTCTGAAGAGGTCATCTCTCCAAATGGATAAAATGGAAGATGAAGGAGACCGCCTTCTGGAAGAGCAGCACACAATTTAAAACCCATCCCTTGGGACGCTTGTCCGGAAACTGCCTTGGCTGTGAGGTTATCCATTTTGGTCCTTGCCGGTGGGCTCCGAAGGTGACTGTCACCAACGTCATTGTGAAATCTGTAGGAATGCAGACTCTCGAGGTAACCAAGTGGGGCTAGGAACGGTCGCTGTGTTCTCCTGACTTTTTGGGTCAGAGCGTAACAAGTGAGTAGCGTTCGCCTTTAGCCAAAATTGGAATGCATGGTGCTTTGAAGACGGTGAATATCGTGTCCCCGATAAGGGTTCCAGGCATGGCTGGATCAAGTTAGCCAGATAACGATGCCCTCGGGACGGCAGCTCGCTGCATTTCTGGCCTCCGCTTTTGTTCGCGGCTGTTCGGTTCTGTGCCACATTCTCCCCAAAGGACGGCGAGATGCTCACCCTCAGCTCGACACCAAGACCCTGTCCTTTTGGCAGGCCTAGCAGAACTGAGTTTCCTTTTCACAGTGGTGAAAGCCACATTTCAGAAATGGCTCCGTGCATCCATCCTGATCCCCGAGGTCGGGCTGCTCCGCAGGAGCGGGAGATGACCTAACCCGGCAGCATTAGCTTCCGGGTCACGTAAGGCCCTGCAGATGCAAGCTAACTCCTTCCCTAAGACTAGAGCTGGACGCAGGTTAGAATTTCTTCAAATTTTAGGATACCATTCTGCTATCGGAAGAGTGTAGAGCCAAGTGTGTTCACCTGTCCTTCTGTAGTGGGTTGTTTTGCCCAGGTATTTTTTAAAGTGAAGTCTTGGACCACACGTATAGTACACAATATAGTCAATGGACTGCACATTTTTCATTATAACATTTTTTTTAAATCAAGGGCAAAAACGCAGGACACACCTGCAGGTCTCAGGTGACATGGGAACAAGGCAGAACTGAGATCATCTCCTCTCACATTGGTGACTTTTACATTCCCCCCAAATTTCTGCCCAATCAGCTTTAGTGACTTAAGATCTCTTGGGCACTAGAGACCTTTGGGTTTGCACCACCTGGGGTGATGGTAGCATCACACTCGCTGCAGTCCCCACAGCCCCTGCCTGTGTCAGTCCCGTGCCCTTCCCTGCTCAGAGCCCATTCCGTGCCCCATGTTCACACGCCTGTGTCTGTTCCCTCCATATGTGTCACCCTCGCACCGAGGGAGGGAGGGACCTTGCCGCTGCCTGGCTTTTCCCTGTCCCCCCTCATTTGACTCGCTAATTCCCCTGTTGGAACCTTCATTTATACCATGTAGGAATGCAGCCTGCTCTGCACCCAACCGTGTTCATGAAGTACTTAAACGTATGCAGTTTTATTCAGGATTATTTATCGAGCTATCTTGACTGAAGTGCCACTCCTGCAGCTTTGGTGCATGGTGGCTTCCTTGTGAGGCAGATTCCTGAATCGACAGGCTCCAAAGCTCAGAGGGAAATGTTCAATGCACAGGCAGGGCCTGCATGCCAGCCCGGGGCCCCACACCCAGCCAGCACAGGCAGGCAGAGTGGGCGTGATAGAGGATGGACACTGGTCCCCACATGGGCTGCATCCTCCTGCCTCAGACTGAGCTGTGCGCACCCCTTCGCCTGGGGGCCCCCCCGGCGTGACTCTCTTCCTGTGGCAGAGGCAGGAACCTCTAACCTCCCAACTACAGCTCAGAGTCTAGGAGAGCGCAGGGCGCTGGTGATTTCGTCCTGTGCAGGCTGTTTTCCCCCCTGCTGCTGTGATGATGGTCGCCTCCTTCTCCCCTCCCTGCCCGCCTGGCTGCAGCAGCTTTCTCCGTAGCTAGGCACGCACTCACAGGGGGGCTGCGCCAGGACTGGGAGATGCCTGGCATTGACCCTGGCCTCTTCCCAGAAGATGGTGCCAGAGCCCAGCCCAGAAGCACAACTCTGTCATCCCAGCACTCTGAGAGGCTGAGACAGGAGGATCACAAGTCCCAGCCCAGCCCAGGGAACTTAACAACTTAGTGAGACCCTGTCTCAAATCAAAACTGAACTGAGGACTATAGCTCAGCATGAAGGTCCTGGGCTTGATCCCCAGTGCCAAGAAAAAAAAGGAAAGCAACCTAGAAGTGCCTCTCCAGGTTGGTCATAGATGAAAATTTCCCTGAGGCTACCTGCTGTCCCATGGGGCCGATCTTCCTGATTAAGGACCTACTGCCTTAATATAGTGCCATCATGTGGCTGAGAGCACCAGGCTGGAAGAGCAGACGCGGAGTCTGGCTTGGTTCCTGCTAATTGCCAGCACACTGCAGATTTCCAACAAATGCTGGTTGGGTGAATACAGGAGCATCCCCATGGTCAGAGCCAAAGGTCAAAGAAAACCCCAGTTCGTCTCCAAGGTCAAACACAAAACCTCCAGTACTTATGATTTCCACACTGTGAGAGGGACCAAGGGTCCCTTTCCATTTCCGCCCCTCCCTCGACACCGGTCATGATCACATGAAGGCCTGGGTCACCTTCATCACTCCAGCAGAGGACTCGCTAGGGCGTGGTTCTAAATGTGTGTTCTCACCCAAGGTCATTTCCTCAATGGGTCCTCAAGGTTGGTCAGTCCAACGAAGCTTCACAGATGGGGAACCTGAAGATAAGAGAAGCCAAATAATTATCCCAAGAGCACTCAGCTCTAAGTAGTAGAAATCTGACTCAAATCTTCCAGTAGAAGAGTCTCGGAGTCCTGCTTGCACCTTGTTGACCCAGGTTCTGGTGCCTGTTCACACAAAACTGAAGGCACAGGAGGAAGGAGGCCTTGGCATTCCCAAGTGAAATGCACAGTTTGACGAAGTGGCCTGTTACGCTCATTTTTTGGGGGAAATAGCTTTAAAAAGAGCGCCCTTGATCCTAACTTCACATTTACTTGGAAACGAGTACGCACTTTGCAGATGCTAAGCCTGGCCCTGCCTATGGAATCGGGAGCGACAGGAGGAGACGGATGGGCTGGGGCAGGGAGCGTCATCATATCACAAGGCATCCACGAAAGGGTCAAGTGAGGCGATGAGCCGGAGGACGGGCAGCAGGAGGCCGAAGAGGAGGGATGCCCACGAGGCGCATCTGAACCATTTTCAAGGATGGCTAAGAGGCTCCAGGAGAAATACTGAGCAGAGAGCGCTTGGAAAGGTCAGGAAAAGTAGTGAAGTAAGAAGCCACGTAATTGAAACCTAAAGAGGAAAGGCAGCAGATTCCCGTCTTCATGCATCAGGGAGCACCCACCCCAAACCTCTCCGTGTCCCCCAGAACTCGCCTCGGTTCTCTGCAAGACGTGACAGCCTCTTGCACGAGGACAGACTCTCCACCCACGGCCGAGGAGTCCCCGACACGGCCCACGGTATGAAACAAAACCAGGAGCTTTTTTTACCTTAACCTTCAAGATAACCATGTGACCTGCCAGGCCTTGTCCCATGAAGGATCCACGAAGTGGGCTTGGGGACAAGTTTCCCTCAGTGACACCGACAGACAGCTCTGTTCCTCAGCAGGGGAACATACCAGTAGGGGAATGGTTCTGAGGTATGCACACAGGTGTGACAGGAAGGAAGTGTTGGAGGGGGGCGGGAAGAACACAGGAAGAGAGAAGAAGGGAAAAAAAGAAGGGTGGGAAAGAAGGGGAAAATAAAACACAGACATTGCTATCCTTTTCTGGCCGTTTACTCATTCTATTATCTTTAATTGCGCCCCGGTTATGTAATCAGTCACTGTGGGAAATACCTGAGAAACAAGAGGAAAGGGATGCACACTACCTTCCCTCCTGAGCCACACCGTCTGCGGACGAGGGGGAAGACAACCCAGCTGCCCTGCTGACGTGTGCTGCCGGAAGATCTCTTCTCTCTCATTCGGTCTTCACCTGGGTTCAAGGCATCAGCTTCAACCGTCGACTTTCTTGTCACGTGGTTTTTACGCCATGGACCAACTCTGTCCCCAAAAGGACTTGGCAGGAAGGAGAGGTCTGACCCATCCGCCAGAATGAGCGGTCATGTGACAGATTCGCTCTCCGCAGTCAAGGCAGGAGAGGAAAGGGAGGCAGGGGGAGTTCTAGTCCCCAAAACCCAAGGCGGGTCTGGATCCTACCCTCCCCCCTTCCCATGACTTCTAGAGCCTTCTTGTGAACATCATAGGGGGAGGGGATGCTAAATACCAACTGTGAGAGAAAAATACGACGGATATTGGAATTTACGAAGCTATGACATTAAAGGCCGTGAATCCCTCACAGAATAATCCCCTTGCAGTGAGCACACTTATCCCACTTCCTGAAGCTGCCCCGGAAGTCTGCTGTCCTCTGTGTCTTCGATTGTGCTGTCCTAAATTCATTCAAAACATTTTGATAGTCATTTTTACTTTGGGGAAGAGCGAGGACACACACAGCACCACGTACCACTAATAACGTAGACGAGGACACTCGGAACCTGCCTTTCGTGGCACCTATCAGTAGCCCCCACCACATTATTGATCACCCTGTGTAAAGATACAAAAGAGGACACCCAGACCCACCTAACAACATAGCACGAATGATGGGATTAGTGTGTCCGAAGCAAGGGGCGGAGGATGAAGGGGACTTATGGCCCTGTGTCTTTTACTGTAGTATTTTTCTATAGATGTTAATCCTATTTTTTCATCACCCCCTTGTGTAGAAGGGAGAGCCGTGTGTGTGGTAGTGACTTTTAAGGTCCCCTGAACCTCCCTGCTACCAACTGCATCAAATATACTTGGCTCGGTCTCTACTCTTGGGGACGCAGTCTCTCTCCACGTGTTTTACACAGTTCAGATGCCACAGCAGACAGCAACACACCTTATTCCCACACAGCGGCCACTCAGTTCCTCCTTTTGTGGAAACACACCTCTCTGTGCCCCAAATTAGTGCCTCTGATTCTGCTCTCCGACTCGGGGCATGAGTCTTGGAGCTGGGGTGTCTGGCAGGCCCAGATGGAGTCTGAGTGGTGGAAATTGTGAGCAAGAAACCAGGGCAGACACCTCCGGCACCCTGAGCACCAAGGGACCTACGCTGCTGTGTGCGGAGTGTTCCAGGGACCTTCCTCTCCAGAATCTGCGCAGAATGACTGCTGTGACTGTAGGACCCTGTAGGCGTTCTCTGCAGGGTGTAGAAGAGGCCGCAACAGCTTCCTGCTGTGACATTCCTGAAAGCTACAATGTGTCTGTGTGGTTGGTTTCTGCTGTCTGGGCCAAGGGACAAAGGAGGCCTGAGTTGGCCAGGGAGGAATTGAATCTTAAACAATCCAGATGTGTTGGGAATAGACCGATGTGGCCACTGGGATTAGGCTGGAGTACCACACAACTAGCTGTAGGTCGTGGGGGGCCCGTACGTCGGTGTTCATTGCAGCATGGCTTCTGAGGCTTAGCCGAATACCCCACCACCTCATTGAGTCAGCCAGACTTTGAAGGCAAGAAGGTCCTCAAAACATTAAATATAAAGCCAAAGGCCATTGGACCTAGGGATCCCCCTCGTAGGGTGATATCCAAACTAACTAAAAACAGGGACTCCCACAAATGTGAACATTCATAACAGAATTATTTGCAGTTGCCATGAAGTGGAACAGACCGCTAAGAGGAACAGATGGACAGAATGTGGTCCATCCACACAGTGGAATAGTATTGAGCCCTAAAAAGGAATAGAATCCTAATAGCAGCTTCGGTATGAAAGAGAGCATTGACAGCGTGGTGCCTGGTCAGAGAAGCCTGACACTGGAGGTCACAGATTATGTGATTCCATTCCTATGGAATATTCAGGAGAGGTAAATCCATAAAAACAGGCAGCAGGCTGGGAGCTTCAGGGGCCTATAAGTAGCGGATTAGGTGAAGACAATTCTCAACACAGTTTGGATTCTTGTCATTTAGCGGGTGTGGAATTTCTTTGAAGCAATGCTTTGGAATGAGATAGACGTTGGTAGTTACGTGGTACTGTGTGTGCACCAAATGCCCCTACATTGTTCGCTTGTGTTGTCGATAAGAGAAACAAGAACAGGGCCCAGAGACCCGGGGTGCCCCACGTGGCTGGAGCCATGTGTTGATTTTGGTGAATTGGCATGGTTTGCCGGTATGGCTGGGGAACGGAAGGGTTCCAAGAGACGGTTCTAAGTAGGCATCCCACTCATGGAAGCTGCGTATTCGAATCGCTCCTCGCACACATGTGCACACCAGTGCCAGATCATTCCGACTTGGCAAGGGTGGCTTCCAAGACTGAGCAAGCACAAGGAAGGGACTTTGCTGCCACAAGTCACTGGCAGGTCCTGGCAAACCCATGTCCCTCATTCCTCCAAGGTTACACTTCCTCCCCTCTCTGTGCCCATGGTGGCCGCTATCCCTTTTTATACACAGCCGCAGTGGGTCCCCTCCTGCTTTGGTCTCTGTGCACCTACTGCACTCACCCAGTGGCAGCCAACAGACAGGGTATGTGTTCCTTCTCTGCCTTCAGCCCCCACGGCACCGAGATCAGCCATTGTGGCATTCCCATGATGCCCCGAAAGTCTGTCTACTTCCTTGACTCCCCCATTTTCTTTACTGCCATCCCTGCCTCTTCCCACTCTCATCTCTGCAATCCCAGCCTTTCTGTACCCCTTTCCACAATACCCACAAAGCTTTGCCCCAAACTCGTATCCTCATTGAATTGAATTTTGAAGGATTTCCCGTCTTTTCTCCATCTTATGCATGGCTGCAGTGCTGGCAACTAGCCCGGTACGCTGGTTGTCGCACAGCGCCGTCCAGCACTTGCTAAATAGCATCAACAAGTGAAAAGTATTGTTATTATAATCCTGAGAGTGCTATAAAGTCCACATTGTCCCAGAGTACGATTTGGTGGAATGATTCGGGAACACACTTACCCGTCCGTGCTCTGAATGTTCCGCTTTTAATCTGTCTTCTGCCATTCCCACAAGAACAGTGACCTTCACACAAAGTGGCAGCTCGTTGAACTCTGAGCCATCCTTTTATTTACGACGTATGTCTCCAGGAGACGGGAGATGTCTGGGAATTCTTTTCAGGACAGTTTTCAGCTTCTTTCTCCAGTGAATTTTCCCCCTGCCGTCCTATTAGGGAAAAGCTAATTGACCACTTGGTTCATTTCTGCCGAGCTTAGCCAGAAAGCCAGTCACGGCTCGACGGAAGTTGGCTGTTTAACCAGTGGAGACATTTCCATCTTGACCGGCTTCGCTGGTCCTAAGAGACTAGGTGGAGATACGGTCAGTTCCATTTGGATTCTTAACGGTTTTTGCCAATATGAGACATTATGGTACAGCAAGGGGAAATGTGGTGGACATATTTTCGTGAGGATGCTCTGTGTGTTTCCATGGCTTCCTGCTCTATTATGTGTTTTGCAGCATGGACCTCCTCAGCAAGTAGGTGGGTCACGTGGGCAACCACATCATGGTGTGCTGCAGAGGGGCTCCGGGTGCTTGTATGCTGGAGGCCAAAGGTTCTTGGGCCAGAAAGTGGGTAACCCGCCCTAGCAGGGGGGAACACTGGTTTTTCTGTAGGTTAGCTTCCAGTGGGTTACCTGTATGTAATATGGTAGGAACAGAGATGCATTTGCTTGTGGATTGTCCATTTGGCAGCAAAGCCACAAGATGAGAAAGATGGACCTTTGCTTTGTCCATGTGAAGGGACCAACATGCCACCTATAAAATGAGCCCCTTCTCCACAAAAAGGGGCTCTCAGAGGTTTACCCCTTTCCTAGCTGACCACTGCCTCTCCTTCTACCCTGTTATTCATGTTGGAACATTTTATGTCGTCATTTTTGCACATTTCACAGGAGAGACACCTGTCTATAGTCTGTCTTTTGTGCTTATTCCATTTCACTGAGCATTGTTGACTTGAGGTGGCCCCATTTTTGTTCAGAAGCTTCATATTTGTCTACCTTTATGGCTGCATAGTATTCTATTGTGTACAGATACATCTTCTTTAACCATTCCTCTGTTGATGGGCAGGTATGTTGCTTCCAGGATTTGGCTATTATGAATTGTGCTGCTGTAAACACGGCTATGCATGTGTCTTTTTCACATGTTGATGTTATTTCTTTTGGGATCGTGCCCGGTAGAGCAGTGGCTGGATCAAATGGAATTCCTATTCTCAGCTTTCTAAGGAATTTCCAGATTGTGTTCCACCTAGGAAAGGGGAAAATTTCTGAGAAAGTGAGGGGCGTAGACACTCACCAATTCCCCATGTTTCTAATGTGTTATAGAATTTGGCATTCATGTATTTAAAAAATAAAATAAAATTTAAAAATAAGTAAATACACCGAGAAGAAAAACATGGAGGCTATACCCCATGCTGTTGCCTTTGATCAAGGATACAAGCAACATGACTTGAACTATATTTGGTGCTTTAAAAAAGTCTTCCATCACGAACAACACCAAAAATGGAGCAGAGGAAAGACTTCCTGATTGAGTAGATCTTTCCAAGATTTGTCCCAAATGGAGAAATCCAAAATAAGCAGTAGAGCACATTGAAACTCATTTTCAACTTAAAATTTTTTTTTCAAAAAAGAGCAAAGACACCCCATTTTTGAAGTACATGGATTTTTTTTTAGAACTTACTGGATCAAAATTTTATATATCCCAAAAGAATTATTCATGGACATCTCCCAATTCCATTTTTCAGAGATCTATTGTAGGCTTGCTTTTATAGCCATAGCTTGGATCCAAGAAATTTATTTCTACCGCCGCAGTCCAAAAAAGGGAATGTTTAATAAGTTTTCGCCCCGGCCAGTTGAAGCGCCACATTGGGGCTCCCTGCTTTGCAATCCCTGCTTCAGTGGAAGGTGCGATGTGAAACCACAAAAGTTCTTTAAGAGGAATATAAGGCCATGCATAAGTGGGAGTCAGACTAATAATCAACATTCCTTTGGCATCGTCTGTTCTTAAGGTGCTTTCAAAGGTTAACGTTCCTTCCAGAAGACAAGAGAGTTCTTCAGTGAGAATTTTCATTCTCCGTTTTGTTTGGTGGGTCAGACCAAAAGGCAGAAATGTATTCGGGACTAAGAGTTATCACCCAGCCCTGATCTCGCCCCAGTGGTGTTTTTGGCTCTTGGCATGGAGTAGGAAATAGAGGGGTAAGTATCCGGCAGATGAAGTTACGAATATATGGAAAGGTGCTGTAGAAAATCATCTTGGCTGGAGGATTTTTGTTTTAAACCGTGGGTGTCCAACTTTTCTACCAGCCCGAGTAGCACTGAGCAAGGAGAAGAGATCTCAATCTGCACATAAAAATATATGATACAGTCAATGTACATAAGCATTGAAATGGAAATAATGCAAGCTGAGTTTAATAATTAAATAATGTGTGTCTGCTCAGTGACAGTGAACACCCATCTTCGCAGGTGCACGGTCGTGTTAAGTAGACTGGAATATTGTGACCAGTAGTTGGGACTCTTCAAGTTGCATGAGTACGTGTCACATCTGATACGAGCAGGTCTGGGACCCACCGGCTGTGGGTGATGTGCAGGGGAGGAAGTGTTAGTCCTGAATCGTGCCCTTCCTTCTTCCACAGTGTCTGGTTGTAACAAACACACTTCCCATGCAAGCACCACATAATCGTGTAACCATACGGACAAAAACCCACCAAATATCCAAAGTTCATAATCTTGTGGGGCTGGATGTCTGGCTGTGCAGGGCTATATCCAGCCTGTGGACCACTGGTTGAGCCATGCTCTTTTAAGAAAGTCTACACAAATGTGTATGGTCGGATTCACATCTGTCCTGGGCTGTGTGTGGACCAGGGCCAAAGGTTGGATGAGGCTGTTCTAAACCATACACATTATAAACTAATGAGGAGCACCTCGTATCTGGGGCTCTTGGGTAAACTGTGGCCTCTCACCTACACACTGTGGGTAGGCCATGTGGTGTGGCATGACAGGGTCACTTGCTCTTAGATTTTGGGGCAGCCATCAAGGCAGCGGAAAAGCCTTTTGAGAATAAATAGAATTCAGTGCTCTCCCGTAACATCAGCATATGTTTTGCAGGCTTGGACAGATGCCAACCCTTTCTCCTGCCAAGCCATTTATTTATTAAAGCCTGATCAAAAAAAATTCTTTTTAAATGTTGAAATCTCCGTAAATCTCCTATGCCAGCCTTCACTAAAAATAATGCTTTATTACCACAATTCCAGTTTTTACACTTGAAGGCGTTCATCAGTGAGGCAGGGTGGGCTCAAATGCATACTGATCACTGTATCCTGGGCCTCCCCAGAGCATCTCTCCTAATGACAGCACATTTCAATATTCATTGGGAAGAGCTGGTGCTTTGCGGTGCGCTGCAGCTGACCGGTGGCGGAATGATGGAGCTGGACCATGGTCCTCTTGTTAAATCAGCCCTTTAGATCAAAATGATCCAGTTAGAGTCTCTCTGGATCCAGCTCTACTGTGTTTCAGAAATTAAAGCATTTCTTTGTGCCCTAGGCTGTACTTCCCAATAGTGGTAATGTTTGGTTGGCTGGTGTTTGTTTTTGTACTGAGAACTGAGCCCAGGGCCTTCACACTGAGCTCCATCCCCTGCCCATTTTTGGCTTTGATTTTGGGATAGGATCTTACTGCGTTGCTAACTTGCCAGGCTGACCTCAAACTTGCCACCTCGCTGCCTCCGTCTCCCCAAGTGCTGGGATTATAGGATGCCCCACCTAGCCCAGGTCCAAATATTGTGCTTGTTGAGCACTAATCAGCTTCGAATCAGTATCTCGAATATCAAGACTAGTATCCAAGTGGTATATTTCAGATATCTGAAGGGACTTTTGAGCACTCTCTCTATAATGATCTGGGGTTAACAGGATCTATTGAATGCCATACACATGACTCGATTTAGGAAAGAAAGACCTGACTTAGGGAGAAAAGAATATCAGGTATTCAAAAAAGTATAACTATCCTCATTGCCCATTTTACCCAAAGCACCATACCCTCTCTTACACGGCTCCCAGAGGGCCCAGCATGCCGCCTGTGATGCCCTGAGTTGTGGTACACTCCAGCTGACCCATCTCTGCTCCAAGGGTCCTACATGCAGCCATCCCATTGTCACTGGGATGTTACTTTTGGCTTCCGTCCCATCCATTTGGATCATTACTCTCTCGGGAACAGGCTCCTCTGGGTTGGAAAAAAATCCCTTTGTAAGGGCACACATGGCAGCCAACTTCCCCCACAGTGATCTTTCCACGTGGCTTGTAGTCGTTGCTCTTGGAAATAATTTAGTAGCTTATATTTGCCTTTTAATTTCCTAATTACCCTGAGCACATAACAGGCTTTGGCAGCCTGGTTCATTCAGGAGTCATCTGAGGTATAGCTGGTGGTGGGACAGACAGACAACTGGGTGTGTCCACCTTCTCAGCGAAGAGTACTTCCCAGGGAGCGCATTGGGCCGGGTAGACTTTGTCTAGAACACCCTACTGGGAGGACATCTCACAGCATCCCTAGGAACAGTATGAGTGCTCCGGCTGAGGTATGGACTGGTAGAACAGCGATATGCTGGCTTTGAAGAGGCAAGCCACTCTTGCTAAGGAAAAGTGTTCTGGGTTAAATAAAAAAAATGTACCCCTAAACACCTCACATTTTTGGAACAAGAACAGTAGCAGCACCGCAAACTCGCCTTTCTCTAGCTCTGAGGATGGGCTGGGAGCTGGATTGCCGTGCACCTACGTGTCTCAGTGGCCTTGAGTGGAAGGGGGTGAACAAGCTTGAAAGTGAATAAGACCCTCAGCAGCCTTTCTGTCCCAACTCTGCCCACACCTGTGTATGGAATCTTGGAACCAAGTCCTGTGTGATGTGCCCGCGCCAACTTCGCTAAGCTCTTGACACAGTTCTCCTTTTTGTCTACGCAAGGCCTCAGCTCAGGATGATTTCTTGGCCTAGAACTGTTTTCCTGGCAATTTTCCCTATATTATTACCTTTTCTTATCCCTCAAGCTTAAGACCACACAACCTTTCTTTAGGAAAAGCCATCCTGTCTTCCTCCACTTTGGGATACTGTGTGAATTCCAAAGCTCTGAGGTGACGAGTCTGTGTTTCCTTCCAGGATCCTTTTCCTCCCTTGCCACTTGTGAAATAGAATCTCACACAACCACGAGGTGGCTTCTACCACACATGCGGGGGCTGCAGGACTCATGATGCGCTCAGGAAAAGACAGGATCCCAGGGAGTGAGGCTCAGTCAGCTGTTGAGCCTATTTAGGAGTTGGCAAAAGAAGCCAAGGAGAACGGAAACGTGGCGCTGCTCAGAGGCCCTTCTCACCACCCCCTGCTAAGCCTGTGACAGCGCATTTGTCTTATATTTGATGATTATTTCACTCCTCCAGACCTTTGATTTAGGAAGTTAGTGTATTGGAATCTGCTGATGCCGTCTGGATGCGTATTTCTTTGAATCAGCAGTGAGTCGTTTAGAAAGGAAAATGGGGCACGCAGCTTACTGTAGGAAGAAAATAAATATCATTTATATTCATCTTACCACTTGAAGCTATTACTTAAAACTAAGCCTGTAGAGCTCGGCCTGCTAAGAGAGAAAATTTCTCTGTGCTGATTACTATCTCAATTGTCATCAGATCCCCAACTACCTTACTTGCCGAGACCAGAAGGTTCAATACTCATTGGCACAAATGCCTGTGGAATATTATACACCAGGTGCCCTTCGAAGCCTGTGATGTGTATACTAAGTTCACTGATACTCAAAAAATACTTGTGCTGTTCTGTTCCTCGCCCATGTCTGTAGATGATAAAACACAAGTCTTGACCACTTCAGAAAAATATGGCCTCATTACACACAGCGTGTCTTAGTTACTTTTTCATTGCTGTGACTCAAATACCCAGCATCTACATACTTAGGGGGAGAAAGGTTTATTTTAGGTCACAGTTTCATAAGGCCACAGTCCATTCAGGGGTGGCCAGCAGCAATGGAAGTACAGGGCAGAGGCAGAGGTGGAGGCAGCTTCTCAGGACATCACACACAGGAAGCCAAGTCAAGATAAGTTGAGACTCGTCCTCAAGGAAGGCGGGAAGTAGCTTGTGTATCCTTCCAGGTCTCATCCCAGGGATCAGCCCCTCCTGGATCCAGGTGTGGAAGGTGTGGTGAGCCCCCACTACGTGCTTGTAATTCAACTTACACACCTGTGATCCAATTTACATGTCTGTAATCCACCCCTCCAGACTAGGCCCCAATCTCCCAACAGCACATGGTTCCATAGACAATCCATAACATTCAAATACATGAGACTTTTGGGGGGCATTCCAGATCCAAATCACAATACAGTGTGTCCCAGATGCCTAGAAGGGGCCAAGGCAAGGAGAGGGTGTGGTGGTGCCCATCCAGCAGCTAAGGGGTTCTCCTTTGGTTCTGATGACAGAAATGTTTCCGAGCACGATGTTTTGAGGTTCCTTCACACTTCACAGCTAGCATTGGTATGATGGGGGCTGAGAAGAGACAGTAAAGGAAAGACGATGTTTCTTTTGTATCATTATGATTCCAGTAGAACTGCGTTATGAAAATCTGCATCTAGACGGCAACTCTGAGGCAAATGGGCAGATATAATTGTACCCATGCGTGAACACAAATGTGTACACAGCTAGGCACATATGTGAGCATGGTCCTCTCTCTACATTCCTCCTTTGACTCTATCTCTCTCTTTATTTGTGTAGGTGTATAAATATAAACATACATATTTGCATATGCATGCATACATAGACACAGATGTATACATAAATGCAATCAGTACATGCATCTATGAATATATACTTCACTATAACATTTGGATACATGTAAAAACATGAATATGTAAATATGTATACATCTATATCTGTGGCATGATCAAAAATACAATTCATGTTTAAATTACAAAGTCGATTGTAAACCGGGATTGGTGCTATAGGCTTTTAATTCTAGCACTCCAGGAAGCTGAGGTAGAAGGATCACAAGTTCAAGCCCAGCCTGGACAACTTAGTAAAACTTTGTACCAAAATGAAAAACAAAACAAAACAAAAAATGGTCTTAGGTTGTAGCTCAGTATGGGTAGCCTGTTCCCAGTATCTTCCACCCAAAACACTGATTTGCCATGAATCCCCCTCAAAATATTCCTTTTTGGGTGAACATGAATATCCAGTCGTTATCTATTGCTGTAATAAAGGGTTTAATTATTTAAATATTCACCATGGTTTTGGGCACCCCTCCTCTATGTAAGGGTTTGTTCTGGAGGTTTCTCCATGCTGGCATTATTGATAGCATGGATTGATAGTTCTTTTTCACGCATTGCTGGCCTATGCATTATAGAACGTTTACCAGCATCCCTGACCTCTACCTGGTCGATGCTGTCAGTCCACACACCCCAGTGACAGTTACAATAATAAAAACACCACCAGAAATGTCTAGATGCCAGGGCAGGGCTAAATTGCCACACCACCAAGAACCCTAGCACACATGCACAACACACACACACACACACACACACACACACACACACACACACAAGCATATGGATGTGCATGCCCTACACACACTTTACCAGGCAAAGGAACCACGATTTTGTGAGTAGCTTCTCACCAGTTAACAGGGTGATAAAAGGGTTCACCCATCACTCAGAGTCACAGCTGCATGGATATATGTTAGTAAAACACATAACAAAATGAATCTCTAATGTCAGGCGTGACATATTATATCAGAGGAAAGGCAGGTACCTCTGTTGGTGATGGTCAGGTTTGCCAAGTGACAGCTCTGTGACCCTAGGCAAGCAACTAACCTTCTCTGAGCCTTTTTTCCACACTGTGAAATGAAAGGACATTTTTAAAAAAACGTGCAGAATGAGGCAGAAAGTTGCAAAGATGTGGCCAAGATGTGGGTTAGAAGAAGCTTTTCTGATGTCTGTCTGTCTCCATTACTTTTTTATTTTTTTCACCACTGGGACACATTACCCAATGCTCACAACTTACTGCCAGAAAGGTTTATTTTCACTCACAGTTTCAGGAGCTCTCAGTCCACTCATGGTTGGCTGGCAGTGGTGTAAGGGTCTGGCGGAGGGCCTGGTTAGAGAAAAAGCTACTCATCATATGGTGGACAGGAAGTAGAGTGAAAGGAAGGGCAGAGCTACCACATACCCTTCCAGGTCATGTCCCTGTGATCCGCCTTTTCCGGGTCAAGTCCCGTTGATCTGCCCCTTCCAACCAGGCTCCACCTTTTAAGACCACTGGACACTGATGGATTAATTCCCAGGATTGGATCACCTTCCAACCCTGAGGTTTTCGAGGGACACTCGAGATCCAAACCATGGCAGTACACTTGAGAAGAATGACAGCATTGCTGGTGGCCTTTCTTCTTGGTATACCCCAGTGTACCGCAGAGGATCAGCTCCAGTTACGGTTCCTCAGAGGCTAACTGCCCACAGGAGACTCTGCAGCCCACCATCAGGAAGGGAGAGGGTGCGCGCACTGTGGGTCAGCACAGGGGGGCCCGGTCTCCCCCTCACTTCTGAGTTCGTGAACGAAGGGTACCTCAGCCCACATCTTCAGTCCCCTATTTGCTAAGGAGGTAGGTTGCCTAGGCTTGTAGGGCATCCCCAGGGGTCTTCTCATCCTTGCTGGGAACAAGCCACACAGGATCAGAGGTGACATCCGAGGGACACGGAGCGAGCGTCCATGTATGTGATCACTTACGGTCCCTCGCCTGGATCCCTGTGGTTTTTGCTGCAGCCATTTTGGGCCACACATCTTCTTCTGTTCCCCCTCAATTCTCCTTTTAATTAGTGTTCGTAACCATCACATCCATCCTGGGGGACTGGTGCAGAGGCGTATCACATCCTCGTCACTTTTTCTTCCCTTTTCGCTCCCACCCCTTACGCACAACAGCTTTCTCCTTGTTTCCTGCCATTCTTCTTGTATTCTGGACTACACCTCTGATGAGGCTTTTGACCACACACATATGCCAAATATGTCTGAACTGACCAGTTGTCTGGAAAAAAATGGCTACATGGCTCAGTCGAAATCATGGTCTCATGGTGTAGACCTGACAGACGTAGCCAGGCACCCACAGCGCCAGCCGGCCGGTGGCTGGGGCCAGGGAGGCTTCTTTGCAGTCCCTACGACTACCGCCGTCGTCTTGTTCTCTTTCTGGTCCTTTTCCTGTTCTTTTCATTACTTTGATTTTTCAGACTGTCCAGCCCAGCAGTTTTTATATGAATAGGTAATATAATAATGCAGTCTCTTTTTATCTTTGTCATTAGCTTAAAATGCTAGGGATGCCAATATACAATACATCGGAATGTTTTTATTAATGTTGCAACACAGCCAGTATTAAATCAGAAAATGAACGCTCAGCTCATGTTGATCGATTCCTTACTGGGAGCCAGGAAGGGCTGATGCTCTTGGTAGGAATTCAGGCCTCTTAGCCTCTCGGCTGCAGAGCGAGAGACTGGGATTGGGAAAGTGCCCAGGACTTGCGGGAGCCACGGGCCACCCCGAGAAGGCAACCCCTTACCTCTTAGGGTAAATAATTTTGTCACACTCTAGGCTTTCACATGAATAAAAGTCATGATTTCTTATAAGCTCAAGAGATCCCTTAAGCCTCTGAAATCACATGCAAAACTCCGTGTGTACTGCGCTATTATTTTTTTCTTAGGGAGAATGTTGGTAGCATTTAAATCAACGTCTCAAAGTGGTCTTTGTGTTTTCGACAAGATTAAAAATAATCATTGTGTGGTAAATTCTATTTTTTTCTGTTTGTAGGCCATTTTCCAGCTCCATTTTCAATAGCAATATTGTCATCTGAAGGTAACTTCAGAGGGGAAAAAGGGGGAAGTAAATAAATATTTATGAAAATGTATCTTTCATCTCTTTTTCACAGTGGCTTCTAGGAAAAGGCACACTCCGTAACAAAGATAAAACCTGCAGTTCCTGGTGTTAACTACACTTTAGCCTGTGAGATAACTTGATCTCAGCCGTCGCTGGTCGAGAGAAACTTCTTCAAACCCTCGAGACGCGTCCTCGTGGGCCATGCTGGGCTTTTTCCTGGGCCAGCCTTTTCACGTCTCTGTCACTTCTCGTCACACTGAGATCAAGTGTGGCCATCTCCCTCACAAAATCATGCTCAATTTTCTTAAGTGGGACTGTGGTGTTGGCACGCTTCCATGGAGTCAGAGCCAGCGGTCATTTTTGGTTGTGCTGCTACTGGAGAACAGAGCTTTAATTAGGACACAGTGGGGTTGGCCTAGGGCTCCAGGAAGAGTGAGCAGCTCACCAGAGTCACAGCCGGAACCTGCAAATCCATGGCTGCCGGCTGTCTCTTCCAATTGTCCCTTCCCTAGTGGCAGTTGCCTATGGGTGAGAGGTCTTAAGCCCTGTAGGAGGAAGGCTGGGTGACAAAACCAAGGCCTTCTCTCAGTCTTATGATCAGGGTCCTACTTTTGATCGCTACGGTGATAAAGAGATTTTCTCTGGTGAGGGAACTCCTTATCAGCTGGGTGCACGCCTGTAATGCCAGCACACGGGAAGGTGACGCAGGAAGGCAGGAGGATCTTGAGTACTAGGCCATCCTAGCCCAGTTTCAGCAAGAGAGGAAGGAAGAGAAGGAGGGAGGGAGGAAAGAGGGAAAGGGAGAAAGAGAGAAAGGAAGGAAGGAAGGAAAGAAAGAAAAGAAAAGAAAAGAAAAGAAGAGGAATAGAACAAACTGTCACATACCAGCCAGTTGGCAGCTGACTGCATGTCAAGCATACAGCGGGTAGCAGTGGGGACAACGGCACAATGAGGAACTTATTTCGCCTTTACAGTGACACCTGCCCTCAGGTTTAGAAAATTCTCCTGACACAGTAGTAATAGGTCAGATTTTCTGATTTTTTTCTCAAGACCATTTGAAAATCTGATCTTCTAGATGTTCTTCTGAAAATCTGATCCTTTATAGTCTCTTTCCTACAATTTGGACCTCTGGTTTAATTCTTAATCCCCTACTTAAGCCAAAAGAAACACATCTATGGGTTCAGTGTGGTGTTTGGGTTACCAATTTGTGACCAATGGGGAATATCGCGGTTGACAAAGCATGACTCTTTTACTCAAAAAAGAGAGGAGGGATGGAGGATGAGAGGACAGGGAGGAAGGAGAGAGAAAGGAAAAGGGGAGAGAAAAAGAAAAAGGACAGGAAAAGGGAAGGGAGGGGGACGGAAGGGAAGGAGGAGAGAAAGGTGGGAGAGGGAGGAGAGAAATCTGATCGCACAGGTCTTCAAACAGGTGGCACATTCATGGTTCAGGAAGGTAGACCTAAACCTGAGAGGTGTACAGCCTCACTTAGTCTTATGTTTGTCTTTATTTGCTGGGAAAATATATATATATATGGCTCCTTCCTGAGAATTCTCAGGGCCAAGATAAAGTTGCATTTTCTGTAATATTTTTTCTCTTAAACCACGAGTTGACTCTTCTCCCCATCAGTCTTTCCCAGTGGTTCAGACAATGCTTGATACACTCATAGAACTGCTCACAGTTTACCAATTACTTCCCCTTCGGGTTTATCTAATTTAATCCCTATAGCTTTGCAAATAGAAGCTGAATTCTGCCAACCCACAGCAACTTAAGCAACCCAGAAAACACAATTAGTTCATCCCCAAGGAGAGAAAAAAAATATAGATTGCAGTATAAATATACATGTCTTTTTTTTGACTCCAAGCATGGCATAAATTATCACCCACCTTAGGTGAATGACTAATTCTACAACTGCTGAGTATGGTTTTACTTTTACCCTAAGCAAATATTTTGAGATCTCTTTCATAATTTCATTTGGTACCGGAGCCCGTAAATGTTTTTGCTCAAAGCTCGCTGGAGCCAAGATTAAAATAGAACTGGGGGATTCGGGATTCCTTGGGAATTCAAGGAGCAATTTGGGAACCTTTCTTTGGCTTGCCACCCCAATACCACCCAACCCAGCTGCCTTCTGCCATGGCATTACCTACTCCCCACTCAGCCCACAGCAAAGCAACCTGGAAGAAATCGGCACACGGGCTCTGTGTTACCACATCCTGCCAACCCCCTCAGTTGTGTCTCTCCACAGTGTCACCGGGTCACCTGAGTGACTGAGGGGTGATGGAAGTCTCCAGGGTCAGCACAGAGCTTGGTCCGAACTTGCGATCCCCCTGCCTCGGCCTCCCTGAGCAGCTGCACACCATCATGCCTGGCTGTTGCTCAATTATTACAATGCATCGCGCAGTTTACCCATTCTGCAGTAAGAGTCAGAATCATGCTCCTCACCTTAGGGCATCATAGGCGTTGCTGCCTAGCAGTTACGAGTGCTAAATGGCAGGTGAGAGGAAGGGGTTAGCTCAGGTGCTGTAGCCCAGAAAGGATATTGCTCTGAGCTGGGCTCAGTCCTGTCTTGAATTCCAGATGGTTCCCACAGTTCTTGCCAGGTTCGTGCACGGTGTAGAGGGTCAGCTAGTAGAAGAGGCTTGATTCAGTGGGTTTCATGTCCTCCTCCTGGAAGCTCTGGGCCCCAAGGATGAGCTTGTGCTGGTGGAGCAGTTCAGGAGAGCCTTCGGTGGTCCACACACCTTCAAGCCTGTGGCCACATCACACCAGCTTCCAGCCGACATTCCTCAGGTACCAGCTAAAACAAGGTACCAGCAAAGCAAGCCCACTCTGCCTGTGGATTTAAAAGAAAGGCATTGTTACTGATCTTTACACAGTGATATGCCACATACTTGTAGTTGAATAATATTTCTCAATAATTGAACAATAGCTGGACATGATACACAGGCCTGTAATCCTAGCACTCTGAGATGCTGCTGAGACAGGAGGATCATAAGTTCAGTTCCAGCCTAGGCACCTGAGTGATACTCTTTCTCAAAATAAAAATGGAACGGAGGACTTAGATGTTGGGATGTAACTCAGAGAATACCCTGGGTTCCATCCTGAGTACCACTACCCAAAAAAGGGCATTAATTGAACTAATGATTGAATAATTTCTGAGTTCCTGATACATAATAACTGCTCAGTAGTCAATGGCAATTAATAATAATAGCTCATTCATTTTCCAGATAATCAAAGAGCATGCTACTTTCAATAGATAATATACAAGCTGGTCCTGGTTTTGTGTTAAACACAACTAGAAGCTCATAGATTATAATTAAACAAATGTGTATCCCAACACAGGAATCGTGTGGTCATAACATAGTAGTGACTCATTATTGCAATGAGCCTTTTAATTCAGCTAAAGCAAGTTAAGGAGCAGGGGCCTCCGTGATGTCAGCTGAACAGGAATTAAGCTTGAGGGTGCCTGGCTAGATTTTTATTTTGTGTTCTGTGGTCCCCTGAAATAAACTCAAGGCCTTGACACTGAGCTAGAGTCCCAGACCTTATTTTATGTTTTGTTTTGAGACAGGACCTACATTACCCAGGAAAGGGTCGAACTTGTGATCTTCCTGCATCGGCCTCTCAGAATGCTGGGATGGTAGGGGTGTGTCACTGCACCCAGCATGTCTAGGTCTTCCGGAAGCCCAACCCTGAGGCGGGAACACAGAGGAATAGGGGCACCGGGGACATGTCACGGGAGAGCTGGCCCATGGATTTGAGTCGTTCCCTATCAGCTCGGCTCTCACTAGCTCTCTTGTGGCCCTCCTGAGAGTTAGGAATAAAGTCTTCCCGGCATGACCATGGACTGGGGACGCAGTCACTTCTTTCCCTCCTGTCATATCTCCCCTTCATGGTCATGAAGGCCAATGCCCTGGACTCTCCTCAGCCATGATGCCATACGGCCATGAGATGCCTCCTTTGGGAGATGGAGCACATTTGACCAGACCCTTCTAGAGAGTTCTTGCCATGCCCTCCCTGCCTTGGAGGGAGAGGTGGGGTTGGGAGGAACCGGGAGCTCCAGGCTGGTGCCTGCTGGAGGCGCTGGCTGAGCCCTGACAGCTTGCCTCATCTCACCCACCATGGGTCCTCTCACCTGTCCCCTCCCGCAGAGGCCAACCTTCCTTCCTTCCCCCCAGCCTCTTGGCCCCTCCCCTCGAAGTCATTGTGAAGATTCCTTGGTGCAGATAAGCACAAAGGGAAACATTAGAGCCCCTTGCTCTTCCTCCTCCGCAGATAAGGTGAATTAGCGTCTCAGCTCATTTTACTGTTTTCTATACATCTCCGTAGAGGTGTTTGAGGCATAGCACTATGTATAACAGGTACATAGCTGTGAGGAACAGCTGTGATCTGCTTATAATCTATGCAGATCCTATACCTGTAAGAGGCAGGGCAGGGTCACTAGGCAAGGCCACCAAGCCTGGGAGCAGGACAGGCTCACTTGGGAGGACTGGACGTTGTGGCCCTCCCAGGGAACTGCCTAGCTATGTGTCATGGAGGGAGGTAAGTGTCCGTCCCCAGAGCAGCAGGACTGAGGGAGGGAGCAGAGAGAGAGAGAGAGAGAGAGAGAGAGAGAGAGAGAGAGAGAGAGAGAGAGAGAGAGAGAGAGAGGAGGCTGAGCAACATGAGGTGGGCCCTCAATCTGGGACCTTTGCTTTCTGGAAAGCCTTCTAAGCTCTTAAAAGGGTTTTCCAAGGAGTGGGCCTATCCCGCTCTTTACTCGCTCTGTCCTTTCCTTCTTTTCCCTCTGCTTCCCTTCTTTGTTTTGATGGACTCTGAACACAGAGCCTGGGAGAAAGGACCAGTAAGGGAGGAGGGGACTGGAGGGTGCGGAGACAGTAAGACCAAAAGCTCTGGGAATCGAGATTCCAAAAACTTGGGGACAGTGCTGGGCTTCCCTGGGCAGTGAAAGGGGGAGCTTCAAGCCCGTTTCCCCAGAGTCCTGCTGGGGAGGGCTCTTCATGCTGCTGACAGTTAGCTCTTTCTCCCTCCTCCCTCTCTCCCTCTTCTGTTTGCATTTGGTATCAATAGTTGATAAGCCTCATAGTGTTTAATACAGCGGAGCATCATTAAAAAGTTCCTTCTTTACAAAGATTCTTTCTTGAAAAGATAAATATGTCTGTAAGAAAAATGTAAGGCTTGAAGAGTAAGCAATCCAGTTGGCACCAGATTCATTGGCACTTAGATTCCTTCCTTCCTTCCTTCCTTCCTTCCTTCCTTCCTTCCTTCCTGTCATAGTCTCAGTGGCCAAGCTACCTCCCACACTCTTCCCTCTGGTTGTCCCCACCTCATGTCCACAGCCCTGGGCAGCCTGTGTCGTCTTCTCTGCACACTCAGGCCTCTCTCTGCCCTGGAAGGCTCCCATAAGGGAAATCGGAGAGTGAGGGTTATGTAAATGCTTAAGCCTTTTCATACACATTGTTAAACTGTCTCTCCAGAAAGGTTAAACCAATTTACACTCTCCGCAGTAGTGTTGAAAAAGAGACTTTCCCCCTAAATCTCCTTTAATCATGAAGATTAGCTTTATAGAAGTCCTCGCCATGGCTCTGGTGGGTTGTGGTGGGGGTAGAACTTTTTCCTTTTAACTCTAAAAGTCCCCCCCACCCCCCATATTTCGGGAGGCCAAATGTGTTTCTTCTAGGAAGGTCCTCTCTGTGTTTTTCTTAAGTTGTCTCTAGAGATGTTTTTATTTTAATATTGAAACATGGAGTCTCTGAGCAGTCAGCAAAGCACGGATACACTGATGGACTGAGCTCAGTCACTGGGGTGAAATCCCCAGAAGAAAGGGTGGATGTGCCCTCCTCAGAGGGCACAGGGCCCTGCTGGAGGCTACGGTGCGGACATGGTGATTAGGTGACTTCCAACTTCCTTGGTACTAGCCATTCCTCCTGTGTGTCCTGAGGGAACCCTTCCTCTCCCAGCCGGGCCACTGGTACTGCTGCTGCGGGCTCTGAGCTCCTGCCTCAGACCCTGGGTGGGTGGAGGGTTCACCCATTTTTCTCTGTTTCACCTCTTTCCTTCCAAAACAACAGCCCTGCCTTGGGGTTGAGTTCAGTTTTCACACTCGAGGAGTTGGGGATCTTGCTGGCTGACTCTGACCAGGTGTCTAGAGGAATCCATCTTCCATTACAGTTTTTGTTTCTGTATCTACTTTCATCTCACCAGGAATCCAGCGCAGGACTTTTGCATTGTGCTGCCTACTCTACCATCTGTTTGTTTGTTTTTAATTTTTGCTTTCGAGACGAGGTCTTGCTAAGTTGCTAAATTGCCCAGACTGGGCTCCAATGTGCAGTCCTCCTCCCTCAGCCTTCCTGACGACTGGGATTAATTCCAGGTGCTGTTAGACTTTGGAAACCCCTCTTCCCGCATTTCTGAGAAGTCTCCACGTGTCCCAGTCATCAGGTGTGAGTGAATTCACCTGGGACCACAGTCTCACTAGGTGTGTGATCTTTTATCACATCAGGAGAACTGGCTGCTCCTCCTTTGGAGAACCTAAGGCACCTGTTGATTTTATCAGTTAGTTACTAATTATTTTAAGAGGCAGGTTGCCCCGTAGAAAGTGTCAGTTCTGGGATTTGAACCCAGATCCCTAAATTCATACCACGTTTTCCTGACTCGAACTCCTCTTCCACATTTGATGTGGGCGTCATCTCAAAGCCTCCACGATTGTGTAAATGCACACAGTTTGCAAATTTTACACACAGGCACTCACACGTTGCAAAGCCCTGATGGGTAAATAAGCGCCCTCCGACCCTGCTTCCCAATATCCTCTCTTCTCGTGACTCCTCACGCACAGCTGTTGCTGGTCTCAGTTCGATTGGGTTCGCCTCGTGGCACCTCCCTGAAGTAACTTCTCGCGTTACTTTGGGAAACACAGACAGCACAGAAGAGCGCAGCGCCCGGCTAGGCAGAGGCGGATGTCCACGGGCGACGGGAAGGTCATCCCACCAGTTCCACGGAGCTCAGAAGACCACGCTGTCTCAGGAACATCAGGAACGGAGGTAGAGAATGCGGGGCTCGGCTTTCTGATTTTTTGTTTCTCTTGCAGTTTGCCTCGTGCCCTCTGACGTAACAACTCCGCCACCTCCTTATTGCCCTGCGCGGAGATCTGGGTCCCCAAAAGGTCTCAGGGTCAGAGCTTGGCCTTCCTCCACAGCTCTGGCCCTCCCGTTCTTGTCCCGTGAGCGTGTGCAGATTCCTCTTTGACCATCTCGCCTAAATCCTGTCACCGTCTCTCCCTGCTGTGCCCTTGGCATCTTGTTCTTTTCCATCCCACCCTGTGCCCACCTGTGTGTCCCTTTTCAGGGCTCACTGTGTTACGTAAGGTGGCCGTGAGCTCCTGCGAGGGCACAGATCATATCCGCCTGTGTCTCCAGCGAGGAGTCCCGGCTCTGCACACGGGAGCTTTTCAGAAATGAATGCCGGGGAGATTGGGGGGCTGAAGTTTGGTTTGTTCACGACCCAAATCTGGAGGTTCCCCATCTTCAAACTGTAACAGAAAACGGGAATTTGGGGATCAGCAGCAGCATGTGAAGGGTGGGCTTTTAAAAAGCGTAGCAAGGGGCTGGAGGAATGGCTCAGCGGTTAAAGTGCTTGCCTAGCAAGTGCTACGTCAAGCGCCGAGTACCCGAGTTTGATTCCCCAGTGCCACATAAACTGGGCATAGCGGCGCTTGCCTGTAATCCCAGTACGCCAGAGGCTGAGGCAGGAGGATTGCCGTGGGTCACAGAGGCTCGCCTGGGCGCCACAATGAGTTCAGGACTAGAGCGAGACCCTGTCTCAAAAAAAAAAAAAAAAAAGTAAAAAGTGTAACAAGTGTACCAAGCCTTAGCAGTTTTGGGGCGGGGAGAGGGCAGTGCTCAGAACCCCTAATGTTTCTTAGAGCTTGTGGCGTCCTGCAACAGTCTCACGTATTTGGATATAATGGATAAACTGTTGTTGGGAGGTAGGGTCTGGCTGGAAGGGGCAGGAGAGAGATCAATCAAATAGTTGAGCTCGGGCATTGCCCACGCCTGCGCTCTCAGGTGTGTGTTATAGACTGTGGGCCAGGAATGAGGCCGGGGCAATCACAGCTTGAAGTACTTAAAGGAAGAAGACGCAGTTCTTACAGCTTCTGAAAAAGCTCTGGGCTGGCTCGCGTCTCATCTCCGACCTCGGCTCCTGCTCCGCTTGGTTTCTCTCTGCCGTCTCACACAGCAAGGCAGCAAGATAAGTAGCCTGCGCTCTGCTTTGGGAAACCACCATCCTCCCAACGGCCCTGGGGGACTGATGAGCCTAGCGATTAAATAGTTTGCCTCAGGGTGTCTAGCTAGTTCACTGCTGGAAAAGCAAAGATCCGCCCCCCCCCCCCACCTCCCTCCGGCTCCAGCTACCTGGCTGCCAGGACGGGAAGGGTGGGTCAATAAATGAGGAACTTACTGACCTGTTTGCCCTCAACCTGTGTCTTGGATCCCTGCCCCGCAGCAAGGCCAGCCTGGGCATCCTGAGGTGAGTGACGTCGATGGGCTTCTGTCGTTCCTCAAGCCCTGGTCTCCCTTTGGCTGGGTGGACCCCCCTGGCGTGTCTAAGGCCCTCCCAGCCCGTCCTCATGAGTCGCGCACACCTAGTTGCCCGTGTGCCCATGTGGACGCTTCAAGTGTAAAAGGAGTTGGAGGGATTTCCAGGGCCACTTCTGAAAGAAGGACACCAGCCTGGCTTGTGGCAGGAGTGAGGGCCGTTGGTGCCTGGGTTAGGACAGTGTTCACAGCCCCGTGTAGTGTGCGCCATGGCGCTGGTGCTAAGCGCTAGGCAGCGCGCCCCCAAAGCGTCAGAGATTCACCCTGAGAATGGCGCCGCTGGCTGTGTGCCCCCAGCAGGGCTGAGCGAGCTGGGCGGGAGTGAAAGTCGGGGGCACAGAGTTTGGGCCTGAAAAGGGGGAAGAGCTCTCAGCCAGCAAGTGCTCACGTGGTGTTCCATTATCTCTGTGGGCATCGCACCGTCTACCCCGGACCCTTGCTCAGGGCTCAACCTTTAATAAGGTGTTACTTCCTGCAGCTATTTTTTTTTCTTCCAGCCTTACTTCCTGTTATAGTGAGTGGGTAATATTCTGGGATATTAGGACAATAGCATTTTTAATATTTTATTTGCCATGTTAATAGTATTAGCTGGTATTTCCTGAATGTCTCCCACGTTCCCCCAAAACTGTCATTTTTTTTTTTTTTTTGTCTTTCCAACTGTGCTGGAATAAAAATAGATTTTCTTCCCCTTTGAGGCTGAAGGTAGAGAGGCAGAGGACCCGCTCAGTGTTAACTACCTAGTTATAAAGCCTCAAACTGCATCTGAATCGAGAATGATCTGGACGTGAAGTGGCAGAAAAGGGACCATATCCAGGCCCCATGGGTCGGGCCTGTAATGCCAGCACTCAGGGAGGCTGAGGCAGGAGGAGGATGGCAAGTTCCAGCCCAGCCTGGTCGGTTAGCAGCTTAGCAGGACCTCACCTCGCAGTCTAAAATGAAAGGTAGTGGCGTAGCTCAGTGTGAAGGCCCCAGGTTCAGTCTCAAAAAAAGGGGGGAAAGAAGTGGAGGGAGTTAAGGAGGAAGATGAGAAAAAGAAAAGGCAACTATAAAAAGAAATCGACCTGTTAGTTACCTTTATGACATGGCTATGTAGCCAGGGTCTAGACCAACAGCCAACAGTGTCTTCACAGAAGTCATGGCTCTAAGTTAAAAATCTTCTAATAGTTAGAAAGCAAATGGGTAAGATCATTTTAATTGGGTGTGTGTGGGTGAGTCTATAATTTGACACAATACACCCAGTACACTTTTTCAAGCTGTGGTCAGTACACAGTAATCAATATTTTCCATCTTGGTGCCGGGTGCTCAGGCTCCACGGGACATTTTCACACTGCCCGTGCCCCTTGCTCTGACCAGCTCTGTGTTGTGTGTTCGGAGTGAGCTGCCTTCCTAGCTTGCCCACATCTAGAGGAAGTACAATAAGGTCACGAAGGTCTCACCCTGGGGTGGTGGGATTATGCGTGTTGGTATTAGTTTAATGTCTTCTTTTGTCTTTTCCGCAGTCCCCAAATTTCCATAATGAATACATACTGCCTTTGTAATTTGGAATTAAAATAAACTATTAAAGGCATCATTCATTTTTAATAGGGAGTGGTGAGCTTCTAAAATCCACTGTTAAAAATAAATACATGGTATGTAAATCAGTGACCTATTTTCCAAAGGGGAGAGAGGCTGGGGACAGCTGGCTTGTGGCTGTGCCCTCTTTTGCCTCCCCTCCCGGCTCAGTCGCCCTTGCTCACAGTCTGACTCGGGAGCTGCTGAGAGTTAAGTCCCCCGACCCTTGCAGGCCACAAGCAGGTCCCGGAGGAAGCCACCTTGCTGCCAGAGGCTGTGACGCTGCCTTCAGCCCATTTACAGTGAGTGTCTTTGAAAGCCAGAAGAAGCACTTGTCATGGGCAGAGCCTAGGCCGGTGTGTCTAATCTTCCATGTCTTTATTTTTGATTCTCCACCAAGGAGCTTGTGTTGGTTTTTCCCAGTAATCGCCATTACCCTGCATATTATTTCTGTGGAATGATAAATTTTACTGTGCACGTGCTCTAACCGCCATGCCATTCCTCTAGGCCCTATGTCCCACACTTGACAGAAGGCAAGGGATGTTTGTCTTTCTGAACCTGTATTATTTCCTTAAGCATGAGGTCTTCAGTCCCATCCATGCTCCTGGCAATGACAGGATCCTGTTGCTCTTTAGGGTTATATAACACGCCGGTATGTGTATATCCCACATTCTCTTTGTCTGTTCATCCACTGACGAGGACCTAGGCTGGTGCTGCCTCTGAACTGTTGTGAATCGTGCTGTGATAAGTGAGGGTGTGTGGGTGTTTCTGCAGCATCCCGACTTCCTTTGGGTGTATACCCAGGGGTGTGTAGCTAGGTCATAAGGTTATTCCTTTTTACATGTTTTTGATCTTCAGAGGGGCTCTGCTAGTCTGCATTCCCACCAACAGCATGTAAGGACTGCTTTATCGTGCGTCCTCACCAGTACTGATGGTCTCTGCTTCCTTTATGCTAACCCTACTCACTGGGGCAACATGGAATCTCCTGGTAGTCCCAATTTGCATTTCCTGATGTCTAGAGATAGTGAATTTATTTTTTTCATATCATGATTGAGGCTAAACTTCTCCCCCATTCTGTGGGCAGCCTTTTCACTCTGTTGATTATTTGACTTGTCATTATTTTCCTTTGTCTCAGGACTTGCTGTTGAATCTCCTGGTAGTCCCAATTTGCATTTCCTGATGTCTAGAGATAGTGAATTTATTTTTTTCATATCATGATTGAGGCTAAACTTCTCCCCCATTCTGTGGGCAGCCTTTTCACTCTGTTGATTATTTGACTTGTCATTATTTTCCTTTGTCTCAGGACTTGCTGTTGATTCCTGAGCTATTGGAGTCTCGCTCCACAAGTTGTTGCTTCAGTGTGTCTGTACCTCAAAATGTTTCCTCTGTGTTTCTGTCTTTCATTAGGGCCTTCAATCCTTTCTGATATGGCTTTTATGTTATTTATTCTGAAAGTTGCAAAGAGGGTGACTGGATTTGGAAAACAAGGACAGTGGGATAAAAAGTTGTGCTAACCTGAGGTATCCTGAATTAGGTCTTCAAGGAGGCTCCATGTCGAATAACTTCCCAGTGATCTTGACACGCAACGTGGTGAGGGTGACTTACCGTGATCTTTTCTAAATTGCCCGTGTGGAATGTGGTTCATACATACGAAGCTCATGTCTAGAGGCTTTAAAGTAATTTTACTAGGCATGCTGGTCAGGGTGACTTTACCTGTGCCCATGTATTCCCATGATCCTTTGTGTTTCCATATGTAAAAGTTCTTAATGAGCACAGTGTTGAGGTGAAGTTTTCACAGGTTGACAGATGTCCCTGCTACTGAATCGTGAAGCCCAAGATACACTGTGTAACTGCTTATGCAAAGTGGTTCCCTGGCGTAACCGGCACCATTGTAATGCCTGAGGTTTCTTACCCACCCCTAATCAAGAATTGGTTTTGTATGCCTTGACATTCCCCACCTCCCCCCGTAAGAGGAGGCCACATCCACTCATGCTGAGGAGCGAGAGCAGGGATTGGCCTGACACTTAGGTGTAACTTAGCATCTTGGGCCAGGGACCCTCTGGTCCCTAAGCTTCCTACTCAAATTCCTTGCCATTGGAGGTCCTTTTCCCTTCTGTAATCCCACTCCCCCACCCCACCATGGCTCCAGAGATAGAACACAGCCTTCTGACTGACATATTTCGACTTAGAGACAGGATCTCATGAAGTTGGCCTGGGCTGGTCTTGAACTCGCCATCCTCCTGCCTCCACCTCCCAGAGTGCTCCATGACAGGTCTGTGCCGCCAGCCTCAAGGTACTCCTTCCTGCCTGAAAATCAATCCATCTGAAAGGCCATCACATCTGAGACCCTGTTCAAGTCTGTCTCTCCTCTGTGTCTCTCCCTCACGGAGGATGTCCCTTCTGCTCATGGCACCCCTTGGCCAGCTTTGTCCTGTTCCATGTGCCCGACCTGGCCCTCCTTGAGAACAGGGCGTTGTTCATAACTCTGCTCCCTGGGTCTATCTAGACCTGGGCCTTGTTTCCCATAGGCACTCAGTAAATAGTCATGGAATTGGGTGAAATTGCCTTCAGACAACCCTTTCCGGTCCGCCTGTTTCCCTATCAGAAAATCTCATTAAGTCTTAATCACTAGCATCTTCCCCTCCCAGGAGCGGGCTGCAGTCCTTGGCTCAGCCTGCAGTTCCCACAGATGGAGAGGATGTGGGAGACCCGTCACCTCCGGGATCCTGACACATTTTCTGTGAGCCTTCTGCCACCCAGAGGTCACCACCTAGGTATGAAATGACATGGCAACCCCACCTCTGCCTTCTACTCTTATGTCTGAAATCACTGAATTAAATAACAGCTGATCGGAAGCCAAAATAACAGCCATGAAAAGTAGGGGCTTGGGCACCTGCCTAACTGCCATGCCCCGGTTTCCTGCCATCTTTACTAGAAGCTGCCCGTCCCCCCACGTCCGCTCCACCCTTGGTCGCCTTTCCCAGCCGTGCCCGCCAAAACCCTTCTCAGCAATTCCTCTTCTTTCCTTTTGGGTGGACTGAACCCGGTGCCTTCACAGGAAGCCACCTTTATTTTATTTGTTGGTTTTGAGGCAAAATCTCGCTGAGGCGCTCAGTGGCTCAGGCTGGGCTCATCCTCTCTGGGTGCTGGGATGTGCCGCCACCCTTGGCTTCCCTCCGGGGCTGCCCCTGGACCCAGCCTTGAGTCACTCCCAAACACCATCTATGTCTTTGTAGTCAGGATATTGGCCCCCCATGCCCCCTTTGCTCTGTTTTGCATAGATGCTACCTGTGTTGCCAATTCAGGAGAGCCCAGCCAGTGTGTGCAGGGGATGGAAGGGCTCCAGCTGCGGAGAGCAGGCGCTTAGCTAAGGAAATCCAACTCGGAGTCCTCGCCCCCTGGCGGGGCTCTTGCTTCCTCTGTGGGGATTATTTAGATTTGAGGAGATCCCACATCAGACTCTCCTCCTTTCAAAAGAGCAAGAAAGGACAAGAAACAAGTGGGAAAAAAAATACACATCTGCGCAATCCTGACATTAGAGAGGTCCCGTGTTGCCAGCAGAAGCGGCAGCTGTAGGCCAAGGTGACAACACCAAGAAACAGAGCCCTGTGGGCCGTATTCTGCTCACAGAAATGCCTGGGTGGAATTCTCACCTCCGGCAGGCACCCGCCATCCTTTCAGGACTGTTTTCTTCCAGATGGCTGCAGGTGTGGGGCTACAGTGTGCAACTTGCACATGTGTCTGTGTGTGTCCCTGGAGACCTTAATTGCCACCACTGTGCTTCTTAGAAAAGCACACTTCACTTGTAGGATCTAGACTTTGTGCGTTAGGATGAGCAAAACTTATACAGTGTTGGCAACTATAATTACTGCCCAGCCATTTGAGATCTGAGCCCAAAGGCCCCCGACAGGGGTGGACTCTCTCTCTCTCTCTCTCTCTCTCTCTCTCTCTCTCTCTCTCTCTCTCTCTCTCTCAATTACTGCAAGAAGAATATGAAATATTGTAGTATATGAAAGTGAAACTGTATCAGCGCTCCACATTGGTAATTTACTTGTAAATGGGAGATTTCTCTCAGAGATCTACCTGCTATATTAGCCCAATAGTTTCCATTGTGTGCTCTGTTATTCTTGCTAACGCGATGGCCGTGTTTCAGATGAAATGGGAAAGGTCGTGGTGGCGATTCTACAGGGGTCCTTTCTGTACCTGCTGCTGGGTTGGCACTGAGGACTTTGCATGGAATGTGACCGATGCCACTTTGGGCTTCAGATTTACAAAGAAGGAACACTGACTTAAAACTCTGCAGTCCCCTGAGAAGAGTTTGCAGTCGTCCTCTGGTTCCCCTGAAGGTGAGGTTTTTAGATGGAAGAAGGATGAGTCCTGGTCACCTATGACATATTGCATCCCTTCCCAAGTTCTCAGGTCCCCTCACCTCTTGGCGCTCTCTCCACTTGCGGTCACCTTTACCTTTGAGAAAACTGGTAGCTAAAATGAAGCAACTCGACTTTATGAAAAGTCCCCGCAAAGCAATTTAACCCGGTTGACCATGTCCATCAATCTGTCACCTGGAAAGAAGCTGTTGACACCGGGTGACCTCTTCTCCCTGTGAAGTTGTCACCAGGGCAGGCGCTTTTTCTTTGATGCCATACAATTAAACTGAAGGGTGGAAGGCGAAGGCTGTGGCCAGAGAAAACCAATTGCAAAGAAATTCCACCCGCCTAAAATATCTCTCCTCCCAGGCTCACGCCTTTAACTCAGAGACAGTGGCTTTCAGTTGTTCAGAGCCAGTCCTCACAGATAAGAGAGTCTAGCTAGTGGCGTGGGCCAGGAGTCCTAGCACTCTGGGAGGCTGGGCCTCAAAGTCAAAAATCAAAATGGGTTGGGGATGAGCTCAGTGAAGGCCGTGGGCTCAATCCCCAGTACAATAATAATAATTATTATTATTCCTAGGGCAGATTTTTTAATAATGCATGAAAACCTCATGGATTTCATTCAACTACATAATTATTATCGTAATTCCAACACTGTTGTGAGCAGAGGGAGCATCATTTTGCTGAATAAAACAGGAAGTGGTCAGGGAGAACTTCCAAGATAGAAAAAGTAAAGCTCAATAGTTATTTTAATTCAGTTTTAAAAAATTATTTGTAGTAAGTCCATTGCTTTGAAAAAGTTCATGACTGACTTGAGAAGGGACCCTTTCTGGCCAGGCCTCCTGGTGCAGACTGGTAAATTCCAGCACTCTGGGAGGCTGAGGCAGGAGACTTGGAAGTGTAAGCCCAGACTGTGCGACTAGTGACTTAGAAAACCCTCTCTCCAAATCAAAAATGAAAAATGGGCTGGAATGGAGGTCACTGCAAAGGCTCTGGGTCGGATCTTCAGTCCTGGGGGGGCGGAAAAAAAGTGACTCTCTTTTAGTGTCTGTCAGACACAAAGGCGGGAGGCCAGCTTGTAGGACCAGTGTCATGTGCTTTCTCAATAGTTGGTGGGGACCTTTGCTAAGGAACATCCTTGCCCCAAGAAGGCAATTGCATGTGCCTGCAAAGAGCAACTTCGTAGACCTGACATGCACCATAAGGGCCTGGTATGCAGTAGGCGCTTGGTAAACAATTCTAGGGAAAGGCTGCCTGCCAGCTCATGGCATTACCTGCACCCTCTCTGATGGAGTTAATTTCAGACTCAGCAAGCTGCTCCCGAGGTATCTGTGCAGTATGGTTTGGTTTATCTTTTATCACCATCTAGATGTGCTGTGAGCACACAGGCTGGCTTGCTGTTGTGGGACCTCAAATATTATAGCCACACCAGGTAACACCCTGGGAGGCTGAGGCGAGAGGATCATGAATTTAAGCCCAGCCTGGGCGTTGTAGTGACTTAACGAGACCCTGTATCAAAATCAAAAACAAAACAAAACAAAAAAAAAGGGCTGGAGATCTGGATATGTAGCTTCAGTGTGAAGGCTCTGGGCTTGGTCCCTAATGCCAGAGGGAGGGGAAAATTGGTAGATGGGGATGGAGGAGTGGGTCAGCAGGTCAAGCACTAAGTACCCGAGTTCAATTCCCCAGCACCACATAAGCTTGGCGTGGTGGCGCATACCTCTAATCCCAGCAATTAGGAGACTGAGGCAGGAGGCTTGCCATGAGGCCAAGGCCAGCCTGGGCTCCATAGTGAGTTCAGGAGCAGCCTGGGCTGCAGAGTGAGACCCTGTCTCAAAAAAAAAGCCAGCCCAAAGGAGGTACTGAGTAATATCCTTACCCCAAAATTTAGCCTAGACTTTTTTGGGATCTTAACAGAATTCCAGGATCTTGGCCTCACTTTATGTTATAGAAACAAAACTGCGTTTCTCTAGCTTCTAATTCATACTCCCCAGAAACCCAGACAACACTTGGCTCCTGGCATGAAGGAGCTACTGAAATAATTTAGCGAGTGTTTTATTAAAATTTCATTTTAACTATCCCTTTGGTGGGGGGAAAATTCTAAAACAGCAAAATAAAGTGAACAAAAAGAAAAGGGAAGGAAAGCAAGCGACCTGAAATTACCCATAAATTTCCCAAATAGTTCTGGCTTTGCACATAATGGAAGCTTTGATCGCCTCCCAAGCGTATGGATCTCTTCCTGCCTGCCCAGCTCTGCTGCTCTCATCCCCTGGGGTCGCCCGGGCTGCGTCTCCCAGCATGCACCTCAGTGCGTCTCCCTAATGCGTCATCCGGAGGCTCGAGGTGGGCAGGACCACAGAGTCTGGTGAAAGGGCACGTTCCGTGTTATATCCCATTACTCTATTGATTGATTTTTTTTTAAGTTTCTCTAATGTTATAATGAGAATATTTTCCACTCAATCCTGAAGGACCCTAAAGCCTTTTATTGACCCCAGGGTGCGCCACACACGTGGCCTGCCTCTCTAGCCTTGCAAAATGGAGTTCCTCTGAGAGACCAAATGGAAAAATTGCTTTTCTATCGACCCTATACTCAAGAATTATGGAGGCCTTACTCTGTAGCGGTCCCTGGGGGGCTAGACGCTGTCACTGGAGCTAGACCATGATGAGCCTAAGTGCGGGGTACTCACGGCCCCTCCAAGGATCAGGAAAGTTCCCAGACTCTGAGTTCCTTCAGGAAATGGAAGAAATGGCCTACTGAGTGCTTCAGAAAATTAGGGGGACATTGGTGGTGTTGGGGTGGGGGCGGTCAACATTTCTACTCTAGGCCGCAAGTCCACCGAAGTTCAGCCTGCCCTGAAGGTTCCGGGGTTGTCTCTTGCTTATTTTGGCTGTGTGAGTGTGGGTGAGTCACCTAGCATCTCTGAGCTTGTAGAATAATACTAAAGCAGATAAAATGTGACAAATGAAGACACTCAGGAAATGAGGGTTTGTGGTTGTGTCACCATAGCCATCCCTGTCACCAGCCGCCATCATAATCATGTCACCTTGCATCACCACTACCACTGCTATTACTGCCCGACACTGTGACCCTCGCCTTAAGGCAGCAAAATGGCTCCCCTGTAGTTAGTCAAATGCTCACTGTGCAAACGAATGACTCCTGCGTTGTGCCCCTGCCGGAGGGGAAGCCCGACCCATGTGGAAGACTATTTCAATGGCAGCAACTTTGCTCTGAGTTTCTGCCCCTTCCCCAGTCCCCGGCTCGAAGACCTCTCCTTACAGAGGGAGGCAAGCCCTCAGCATGCTCAGGGGGTTGGCTCTGAGGAGAGTGTGCAGTCGGCTGCGGTTGTCAGTCAGGATGTGGCGAAAGCATCCTTTCCTGAGGGACAGACAGAGACGTGTGCCAAGTGACGCCTCCTTGTGCCTGGTTGGGCATAGCACAAAGCCAGATCGTGTTGGTCAACGCCGGGGGTCTCCTGGGCAGCGCTCAGCCCCGCCTGTGTCCAGACCCTGGCCCTAGAGCTGCAGAGGTGTTGGTCAGGAGGCCGACCCGTGAGACTCTGTAGTCTGGGTATTCTTTCCAGTGGGAGCTGCTGACGGAGGGCCGCCGTCGCGGGAGCCGTGAGCCCATTCCCCTGATCTGCCTTTGTCTTCCTGGCTTTGCCCGCCTTTGTCTCCTGGTTCTGCCACCTCCTCCCTTTCACTACTGGCACTAGTTTTTTTTTTTTTCCTTCGAATAAGGAGGAATGATTGTATTCTCTCTCTTTTTTCTTTTCTGGGAAAAACTGTTGCATTCTGTTTTTGAAAGTTTGATTTGCTTTCCTTCTTCTTGGAGTCCATCTGGGGGAAATGTGAAATAGAAATACCTAAGCAATGAAGAGCCAGTATATAATTGAATAAACGAGCCCCCAGTGGTCCCTGGCCTTCCTGCTGGTCCAGCTGTCCCCACTCCCACGGCTGTGTGGGCCAGGAGTCATTTGTCGCTTTGATTTCCGTCCTTGGATATCATGGGTGGTCCTTCCCAGAAGGGCATGGAGGTGGCCTGAGAACTCGGCAGGTGTCTTAAAGGACCCGTGGCCCGCCCGCACGGAGGGTAGAGGCAAGGATGATTGTGAACTCAGGAATCCAGTGGTTTTTCCTGAGTGCAAAGAGCCAGGATGAGAGGGGACTCTGTGACAGAAGGGGGCCGAAAAGAGACACGGAGCTCTTAGGTGAAAGCTTGCTCTCCCTGGAAGGCCCTGTAGTTGGTGACACCAGACGAGTCCACAGTCCCGGTCCTCAGTTTACCCACAAGTTACCTGGGGCTAGATGATGTACAAAGAGCTTCCATTACAAATCCACAAAGATCAGAGAATTTCAGTTATGGAGATATGTGCTACAAAGAAGAGTGAGCCCAGGCGTACGGGCTAGTCCCCTCAGCACTCCGGGAGGCTGAAGCAGGAGGTTCTGGTGTTAGAGCCCAGCTTGGGCTGCTTAGCAATTTAGTAAGACCTTGTCGCACACATAGAAAAGGTGGACTGAGGTTGTACACAGTGTGAAGGCCCTGGGCTCCATCCCTAATACCAGAAAAAAGAAAAAGATAAAAGAGAAAGCAAAATAACAAAACAAGCCAAGAATAAAGTGAGTACAGAGTTATCTAGACTCAGGATTGTGACTTAGGGGACCTGTCTGAACAGGTGACTTGGGGACACAGAAGTGGTTCACAGGGAGGCCTGGTGGGAGGCTGACAGCAGAAGTACAAGTTCAAAGGGGAAGGTAGGGGAGCTGGGGCACAGAGGACTTCAAAAGAGGGAGCCAGGGGACAGAGAGGACAGCCTGTCTGGAGGGTCAAGCAGCCGGGGCAGCCCACGGGAGGAGCTGGGCCATCATGTGAGTCAGGGTTCTGGGATATTTGCATTTCAAATATTTCCGATGTGATGCAGAGAACAGACGGTAGGGGGCAGGAGTGGGAGCGGAGAAGCAGTAGGAACGGAGGTGGGGACGACCAGGCAGCCGGGAGAAATCTCTGGGTGTTTTCCCTTCACGATGGCTTGCCTTGGGGCAGCCAGGGCCTGGCTACCAGCAGCTTGTGAGGACACAGCGGGTCTCAGGGTATATGAGTCCATGCTATAGCTCCCAGAGAACACCCCCGCTGTCCCTCCAAACTCCTGCAGAAACCACCTTCCGATGCAGGCCCGTGGCTTTGCACTCTGCAGCCGGTGATGACTAGATGTTGCTCACACAGTGTTAGGGTGTCGAGAGCCAAGGTGCTAACTGGAAGTTCTTTCACTCAAGCTAGCGTGACGATAATGTAACCTCGCCCCTGTTTTATTTGGTAATTAAGAGCCCCCCAGCCTGCTCAGCCAGGCCTTATTCTTACCCAAAGATCAGAGGAGCCTTCTGGGTCACCGTAACCCTTATGTCCCCACAACCTCTGTCCTTCCGCCATAAGAGAGAAAGTAGTAATGATTTTTAAACCAACAACTCTATAGTATATGACATTTTTTATGCATTTCACAATTTTTCTTCTCTTTTTTACTATTATACACCCAGAGAAGGAGAGACACATATGTACACCCATTAAATCCATTTGTTAGAATTCTTTGCTTAGAAAAAGTAACCTACACTTATTTGGAACATGATCCAAAACACACACACAAGTGAAATTCACCACTGCCCCTCACCTCAATAATAATAAAAAAAATCACTTTAACAATAACATATTTGCTTCTTTTTAGCCCTTTTAGTATGTGGATGGGAAAAAGGGAGGATTAATATGAGACACAGTGTATTTTCAGAATCTATCTTCCGTGTTTTACTTGGGATTAAAATGTGGATACTTGACTAGGCCACTAGTTTTTCCAATTCATGTTTAGTGATTCCAGAACTTTCTGCTGAGCCAGAACCTGTCACCACTCTTGATACCGTTTTTAATTTTTGTTTGTTTGTTGTTTCTCTCCTTTGCTGCTAGGACGAGCAGTGCCACATAGAACTTTCCTCTTGGCAAGTTTTCGTTTACATTTTTGAATACATTGTATCCTAAAAAGTGCCGATGCTCTGTTTTCTTTTTCTCTTTGGATCATATAAAGTGCCATTTCTCTTCAGATCATTTAAGGGTCCAAAATGTCTGAGAACTTTTATGTCTCGGGTAGATTTCATTCAGTTGCTTTAAAAATGGATCGAGCGCAGGTATGCGCTGTGTCCGTAGTCTATCAGAAGGCTGTGTGGTCTAGTCATTGCCAAGGCTGTTTGGTATTATTGCAACATTTCTATCTTACTCTCTCATTGCTGGGACAGAATACTCAACCTCCACCATTTGAGGCAGGCAGGATTGATTTTAGCTCACAGTTTCAGAAGATTTCACACAGTTATTTCATGGGTAGCTGGAGCAGTGGAAGCACATGGCAGAGGCTACTTGCAGAAAAGCTCTTCACGGTACGGCCGACCCGAAGCCAAGAAAAGGAAGAAAGCCAGAGCGACTCTTGCAGGTCCTCCCCTAGTGACCTGTCCCCTGTGGGTCAAGCCCCAGTGTTGTGCCACTCTGACCAGGACCCACTTCTTAACGACACATTGGTATTTTACTACATACAAATCCGTGAGGCTTCTGGGAGACAGTCTAGATTCAAATCATAACAATTTTAATAGATAAAAAGGGATATCTCCTCTTTTACCTCTGTTCCCCTTATAGCACCTGTTTAGTAATTCCAGATGGTGACATGTATGATTTCCTTGCCAGATGCCTGGAGAGGTAGAATACTGTCATCCTCATTGTACAGCTGTATGGTAAGAGACAGAGGGAAGATAGGAACCTGTCCCGGACAACTGGACCTTTGGGTCTGAGCATGAGCCGTAGCTTAGTCCTCCATCCAGGCAGCAGCAGACAGGTAAAAGGACCCTCCCAGTTGGGTGAAACCAGGCAAGAGATGTGATTGAACTGATCATACTAGCACATGAATGACCAATAGAAGCATCTTTTTTTTTTCTTAAATAACAACACCTACTCTTATTGCAATGGTTTTAAAACCTACTCACTCTAAATAAACCTCTCTTTTTGCAGGAATATAAAAGTTAATAGTAGGAAGCCTATGTAGAAATACCTGTGGGCAAATTATTATCAATGCAATTCTGTGGCTGCTTGCGACTGGCATGCACACTAGCATCCGCCTCAAATCTTCCTCTGTTTCCTAGGAATAGAAAAGTGATTAAAGTAGTGTGTCAGTCGCCATTATGCAGATGTCTGAAATTCCCCTTGCTCTTAAGCATTGAACGTCCCAGAAGCATTTCCGGTTCATTTCAGTGACTTCCGGTGTGTTGATCCGTTGGCTAGCTAGCCTGCTCTTCCTTTCTTAACATTCACCGTTTTCTCCTTTCTGAGCCAAATTGTTAAAATTTAGGACAGTGATTGTTTTTAAACTAGAGCCCTTTCCACCGTTGGGAGGACCCTTCCTACTGTCCCTAGGAAAGGCGGACATCAGAAGTATGGGGGCCGGACAGGTCGTGAGCTGCCCAGATGACAGAGGCAGGTGCCAGCCCTTCCTGAGTTGCCTGGTCGTGTCAGTGTCTCTTACTTCACTGTCTCGCTGTCCCAAGTCCTACAGAGAACTGAAATACAGCGCAGAGCCCTACTATGTGCGTTTTTGAAGGATCATGTCTGCAGGCTAAATATAAAATCCAAGTCCATATTCTTAGCATATTTTTCCTCTTGCGTGGAGCTGGGTGGGCTTGAGCCCGAAGTCCCATGCCCTCCTTCCTCCAGCCCACAGTTTCCTCATTCCGGATGTCCATCTTGACTCACTGTGGTCACTGATTGGCTCATCCCAACTGCAGAGAGACAGGCTAGAGAAGGCACAGCTGCTGCTGCTACATGCCATGGCAGGACCCACCCCCAGCGTGTCCTGTCCTTTCCTGTCCCATCAACAAAACAACCGGTTCCCTGTGCACAGCCCATACACTGTTACCTTACCACCAGCTGGTGTCATTTTACTGTGATCTTGATGTCACTGGTTTTATTATTACTAAAGTGTCTTGGCCCTGATGTGATTTAAATATATTTAGGTCAACGTAGTAGGTACAATCCTGTTGTTACATGTTGGAAAATAACATAGTGTTACAACCAAATATGTGATGGTTACCAGGAGCAAAGGATGCACCCATGTGCCTCCCACCCCCGAGCGGGCAGTCCAGATATTGAGGCAATGTCTCATGGGGCTCTAGGGTAGAGCAGCCTCTTGTCTGGAAAGCCAAAGGCATCCACGGATAACCGTTTCCGAGGATCTTTTTGTAAATATATTTGTAGTTTCATTTGGGAGAGAGTCTCGAAGCTCCTTGGTGGGCAGCCTTCCCTGTCTCCTGCCCTCCTTGGGCACCTTACCCTGTGTCCCAGGGAACCCGGTGCCCAGCAGTCTCCTTTTCTGTCCTCCTGACCAGTCAGAGCACCCCAGCTGCCCTGGTGACCTCCGAGCCACTATTCTTGTAAACATAGAAGGCCCATTTCCAGATAGGGAAACCTCACAACTTCTTGTTTCTCCACGGGCTCCATGGAGCCTCGAGCAGCCTGAGGAACCCCTTGCTTTGTCTGACTGTCATAGATGTCTCTTTTGGGGAGATGGGGTCTTCTTTTACTTTCTGGAGTACTTGGGATCGAACGCAAGGCCTGCACGCTGAGCTGCATCCCCAGTCCTATTGATGTTATCTTGAGTGAAACAGGTTCCCTGCCAAGTTCCTAAATTGCACAGGTTGGTCTCAAACCTCAGATCCTCCTGCCTCAGCCTGCCCAAGTGCTGAGATTACAGTCGTGTACCACCCTGCCTGGCGTGTTCTCCCTTCTGAGCCCATCCTTCCTCCCTTCCTTCCTTTTTTCCTTCCTTCCGTGTTCCCTGTGCAGTTAAAAAACCAGGTTATTTTCCTGTCTTCCCGGTGGTGCCTCTCTCTCTCCTCCACCGCCTTCTCCTCTCTCTCTCTCTCTCTCTCTCTCTCTCTCTCTCTCTCTCTCTCTCTCTGCCACTGCATGATTTCATTATTTCCCATCCATAAATGCATTCTCTAATTCCCTCAATACCTCAACATGCCGTCAGTTGTTTCTGCAGTATTACTTAAGTCCATAATACTTTTTATTAAATCCCCAAGGAGTGTCATGGGCCGTGGTTGCCGCCAAGCGGAACGAGACCTTCCGTATTGGAGATGGCACCAAGGGGCAGAGGAAGTGTGACTGTGGAATTTCCCCACCGGCTTTATGAAATCCAAGAGACAAAATTGAGATGTTTGTTTATAATACCTGTGTCTTTCTGGGAGCTTTATGCGGTCTTTCATATAAATAGTGTGAAATTAGCTAATGTTTGTTGAGTGCCTATTGTGTTCTGTGTACAATTAGAAATTCTACTGGTGTTAAATTATTAAATCTCCACAGCCTCATGAAGCAGGTTTACGTTCAGTTCCGTGTTACGGTTCAGGAGACTGAAGTTCAGAGAGTTGAATGTTCTCACTCAAAAATACTCTGTAAGAAAGTCGTCCAGCTGGGCCCGGGGAGTGCAGATTTCTAAACCCAGCATTTGGGAAGGTCAAGGCAGGAGGATGGCAAGTCCAAACCCAACGTGGGCCACTTAGGGATTTGGTGAGACCCTGTGTCAAATTTGAAAATGAAAAACAGGCTGGGGATGTAGCTCAGTGTGAACGCCCTGGGCTTGATCCTTAGTACTAGAAAGAAAGAAAACAAAAGAGGGTTGGAGGAATGGCACGACAGTTAAAGAGCTAGCCTTACAAGCAGACGGCCCTGAGTTCAATTCCCCAGCACCTCATGAAGGTGGGCGTGGTAGCACATGCCTGTAATCTCAGCATTCGGGAGGCTGAGGCAGGCGGATTGTCCAGAGTCCAAGGCCAGCATGGGCTACACCGGTGAGTTCTGGACAGCCTAGCCAATAGAGCAAGGCCCTGTGTCGAAGAAGAACACGCCTGTGTACAAACACACACTCTGGTCCCTTTTCTATGGGCTTAGGAAACTTTCCTATTTAGCGTAGAGGAGGGATACGTCCATTGGTTGTCCTAGGGATTGGGACCTCTCTGCTCTTGTTTCTGACGCGAATATTACGCCCATCGCCCATCTCTGGGGCTAGGTTTGGAGGGCTAGATGGTATTGTTAGTTTTTAATGTACTTCGTGGACTAGGGGACTCCGGGGGGTAGAAGAGGCCATGCTGAAGGGCTTGGCCTCTCGGCCTGTCTTCTCCACCGGTCAGGATGTGCCCATTGCATCTGGGATGGCAGGAAGGAAGGGTGAATGCATGGACACGTGGAGGGATGGATACAAGGTGGGAAAAAGGTAGAGTTAATCCATACAGGCGACATATTATCAACCCATCGAACGTCACATTTTGCCACGGTTACTTCCCACAAGGCTGTTCAATCCGATCTCTCGTGACTGCCTAGTGTTTGAATCCACGACTAGATTCTCCCCTTCTTTTTAAACCACTTCTTTTTCTTTTCAACGTTGTCTGTCGTTGCTCTTTCCTCACCATTCATCCGTTATTCCTCAACTATTAGCAGCTACATTTCGTCCGTCCTTCACATTGGCTCTTCAAAGTGTTTGGGACGCGTACCCACGGGCTTCGGGTCTTTGAGGAAACGGTTGTTTGTCCCCGTTGGCGTCCTGTAGTGGGACGGAACCAGCTCTGGAGAACCCGCTGCCTCCGGGTGGGAGCTGGAGGTGAAATCCGCTCACGCGTTAGGCTCAGCCGACAAAGGGAAACTAATTGGAGCTCTGGACGCGATGCCTCCCACGACCGTCATTATGTAATTAATAGGCACTGTTGGATTGTGGTTGCCACCGGCTCTGCGTCCTGAAGCCTCCAAGGGGCGGTGGATGGTGAGGCTGGAAGCTCCTGTGGTACCTAGTGTCCAGCTGGGCGGGGGACACAGCCCCGGGGGATTGCTGCAAACCGAATCTTGCCGAGTCCCCTTTGAAATAATTTGGGAGTGGGGTGGTGGGGAGTGTGTCATTACATAAACCAAATATAGCAAGGCTGTGGCCTATTTAAATTTCAGGCATGAATGCGTGTGACAGGCCACCGTTGGCCAGAAAGACAGTACAGAGAAATCAAAATATACTCCCTGTACATAAAGGGGACCCACTGCACTGGGCACTGTGGAGCCAAAGGATGCTCACAGGGTGGGGACTGTCAGTGCCCCCCCCCCCCCCCCCCCCAGCCAGGCTTCAGACTGCTGCAGCATCTAGGGATGGGCCTATTTCTGGATGCAGTCTGTCACGAAAACAGTGACGCTTACCTGTGCCCCCTGATAACACCACGTGTTTGACCGCTTGGAGGCAGCTGGCTTTGTTCTGATCTTAGACCAGATGTCTAGAAAAAAACCTGGACCCCAACAAGCTCCAGCACCTGTGAGGGCTCATAGACACGCTGAAGACAGAAAATATATTCGGTCCCCTCCTCTGTGTGCGTGTTCCCTTTCTGTCTCCCTGCCTGGTAGGGAGCAGAGGGCTGGAGACTCCAGGTAGGAAGCTGCTCTCCTTGACTGATTCCTTTTTTTTTTTTTCTTCCTAAGGAATCATTTAATTCATTCTCTGGAATAGACCAGAATTTCCCAGTGTCTTTAAGTCCCTGAGCTGGTTACCTCTCCCAACCTCAGTTCCCCGTTATTTCGAGCTGAGTTATGTAATGATCGGATTGTAGAGAGGATGAATTCACCTCAGTTCCCACCTACGTGAAGGCCAATTACAAATCCTCATAAAACACTGATTACGCTCCCCAAAATGTCCTTCTGAAGAAGAGTCTGTTAGCAGGGAGGGGAGGCTGCGGTTTGGAAGTGCCGGCTTCTGTCTAATTATGCGTAAATTATCTAAGTGGAATCTCAGATGTTTAGTGATAAACAGTTTGATGCTTCCTGGCGAAGAAGTATCCAGGCAGTAGAATCAAAAAGCAGCTTGTGTGCAGTGAATTGTAGATTGTGTGACTTTGCATCCTTTTTGAGTTGCGGAGAGAAGTGAGAAAGTGTCCCAAGGCCCTTAAAAAAAGTAATGGTTGTATCCTGCCACCTTTTTTGGGGGTGGGGAGGAATAACAAAAAGTAATTGATCCTTTGACTGCATTGCTGTTCCTTTCTCAGAGCATTAAAATATATTTCTTAAGAAATGCAATTAACCAACTTGTATTTAGTGATTTTCACCCTCAACTTCTTCGTCCCAGGGAGTGGTATCCGCTGGTTATTAACAAGAATGAGGATAGATTTATTGAGAGGCAGAATATCTTCCATTGCAGCACGTCTAGAGCTTTCCAGAGAGTGGGGCTTGTGGGCAGTATCTCCTCCTGCTCAGGGAAGTGACTCCTGAAAATTCCTCCTCCTGTCGCCCTCTCCATCCCCCAGGGGTGGGTTAAGCCTTCGCTGATCTCCCAGAGGAACCCCGTCCTAATCATCTAAGCAAGTGAGCCCCAGGTTCCCTAGGATTCAGCCCCAGTGCCATAGTACCAGGGTGCCTTTGTGCCCCGCGGGAGCTCAGTGATTATGCAAATCCAGCTAGTCCAAGGGAGACTGTTACCCTGTTCTGGCCTCAAGAGGGGAGGAGCCTAAAGACTAAGCAAGCTGAAGGAGGGTTCCCCCCATGTCCTCCTCTAAACGCTGTACTCTCCAGACATCTTTAGGGAAACCGGAGCCAAGAGGCTTAATTAGGAACGCATGAGGGAGCCGGTCCAGAATGGAAAACCCAGGGAATGCGAGCTACCAAGAACACCATTAGGGGGTAATCCCCGGCCTCTCAGGATTTGAGCATCCTTCGCGGAGATTCTGCCCTGAGAGCTATTCCTGTTCTGAACAAGGGAACCAACCCAGAAGAAAAAGATCACGGGAGGCTAGTGGGAGGAAAGTGGTGGGGGCGGGGGTGGGGAAATAACCCAGAACAACAGTGTTCCTAAGACAGGTGAAGATTTCCACGACAAGAGGTGACAACTTTCCACCAGTCCTTTGCTGGCATTCAGTGCCAAAGGATGCCCATGTTAGCAGGTTGCAGAGAAGGCTGAGAGATTGGTTGATGCATGGGTCAGGGTGGTGGGGTCTGCTTGGTTTCCAGAATCCTAATGGGCGTCCCTCGCGTGTGGTTTTACGTGGGAATGGGCGTCCCTCACGTGTGGTTTTACGTGGGAAGTGGTGGACGTTGTTAGGCTACGCGGTGTGACAGACCAACATGGCAGATTTTTTTTTTTTTGACACATTGCTCAGTGTCTCCTTCCAAATACTCTCCCTCACTTGGAACATACCCTTTTTTTGAGGCAGGGTCTTGCTCTGTAGTCCAGGCCAATCTTGAGCTGACTCTGTAGCCCAGGCTATCTCTGAACACACGGCAATCCTCCTGCCTGAGCCTCCCAAGTGATGGAATTATAGGCACGTACCACCACACCCAGCTTATGTGGTACTGGGGAATCGAAACCAGGGCCTTGTGCTTGCTAGGCAAGTGCTTTAGGTATTGAGCTATTCCTCCAGTCCTGTTCTCAGCATTTTCTAATGCAGTTCTGTAAGTCTTCTTTCGTAAGGATTTAGGAGGCTGCTGCAGCCACCTTGATGCCCTGAACTGATTCAAATCTAGCTTTCAGGTCATTTTGATGTTGGGGAAGAACCCCAGAATCACACAGTCTGATATTACAGGGTAGGTGAGGACACACAGTAGTGTATTTTTGTGTTTGAGACAGGCTGTCACTCTGTATGTAGTGTTTCTAGAAGCTTGACTTTACATGAGATGGACCTTGGTGGCAGCGGTCACTGGATTTTTTACCATGCTTTGTAAAGGCACTCATGAAAGAACATACCTAGTGTGCAAAGTGTCTAGGACAATAGTGCAGGTTTATTTGAAGCAACAGGGGGTACTTGGCGGGGGGG